>VXBA01002780.1:338129-442544 GCA_013399895.1 Serilophus lunatus
GAAGGAAGGAAGGAAGGGAAGGAAGAAGGAAGGAAAGGAAGGAAGGAGGGAAGGAAGGAAGAAGGGAAGGGCATGTAGGACACCTCCAAAGAACACCTGACTTCAGAGCAATGTGTACATTCTTCAGAGAGGAGAAGCAAAAACCCATCCTTGTTCAAAGCAAGAGAATTTCACTGTGGATGTACAAAAGGCTATTGATTTCAAGCTGTGCATGTTTAATAAAAATAGAAAACTGAAACAGCAGGATAAGAGTTTGTGCACCCTCTTTTCATAAAGCCTCCTCTTTCCTCCTGTCCTGGTTACTCTAGTGAAGAATAACTTTTTTACTGTCCCTCAATAACACTAGATGGCACTTCAGAGTAATAGTGCGATCAGAAAGTCTGTAATCTTTTCTAATTATTTTGCATATGATATTAGAGACGCATTAAATTAATATTTGCTTCAAATAATAACAGTTTCTCAGCTTTTTCCTATTTTTTACATATTACTGTGAGATAGAAATGCTATTTGTTTTTAAAAAAATAACAAACATAAGCAGAAATAGGTTATAATGTTTGCTAGCAGCTCAAAAAACCACAAACAACCCAAGTTATGGGCCAAACAGCTGTTGCTAGACTTTGTGCTTAGAGGATGCGAGAAATAGTTTGGGGAGGCAATTGAAAAAAAATCTATCGGCCTGGAAATGAGAGCTACACACTGATGTCAAGGATTTAAGAGTTCATTCTTGCCTGGAAATTAAATTAGATTTAATGTAATTTCTACTTCAGCAATCAAGAATATGTTTTTTTGTCCATAACATGCTGCACTTTGGGAGAAACCAGCCTAAAAGATGGTCATACCTTACAGCAAGAGATACAATGGATCAGGACACAAGGGTATTATTCTTTGTATATTTGAGCTCTAGAGTTGTGACCATTTACCATTTTCATGCTTCACGGAGAAACTGAGGATGCACTGTTGAGGCCAAAGACTTTCTACTTTAGTTCTCTCATTTCTTTCTCCCAGCTGTTTATAGATTGTTTGTATTTCTTCCTTTTTCTGTTCTTACTTTTCTTTTTTTTTCTTTCATTGTTTCTTTTTAAGTGGGAGAGCCATCTGTTCTGTATTTATATGAAAGGAATTTTAAAAGTATTGGAAGTACTGTTGCTTTGAAGTCTCTGCAGTGGATAGGGTCCCGTCAGTCAAACACTGTTGTTGTGGCGCCACAATTTATGGACAACCAAACATTTACCTTTCGAATTTGTCATGATCTTGCTTAGGTTTCTTGTTATAGGACTTGCTTATTCTGTTTTATTGGAAATCGTGACAGTCCCGCTATCTTTGCAATAGAAGGGAATGTATCTTATGAAGAAAGACTTATACTTTACCAGCAAGTAGCAAGGGGTAGGGAACATGTTACAGGTATTACAGTGGATCAGACGCAGATATTTTCATCTGGACTTAAAGTTCCTTCTACTTTGAAAAGAAAGCCTTAGTATTGAAGATTTTAAAACCATGGATACAGAAACATTAAGTTTGTGCATATGTTTATGTAATATGTAATTGTTATTATATGTTGCGTGAATCTCTTCCTTCAAGTTGTATCTGTGTCTGTTAATTCGAACCATGTAGCAGGAAACCTTGTATGTATAATGCCTTTGGTCTCTCTTAAAATGCCAGTGCTTAGTTTTCTGTGTGAAGTCTCTGCATAATAGCAGACATCCAACCAAGAACTGAAATGAAAAACTGCTGATTTTCTGGAGGTTTTGGCCTCCAATGACAGAAAGATATCATGTAACGTTTGTTTAATTTAAAAATAACACTCAGAAATTTTGAAACTCGGTTGAAAAAACTGAAGCAAGTGTGAGAAATCATTGGTTACTATATGCAGAAGATAGCTAACAAGAGTGGAAACATGCTTTTTCTGTGCAATGGCTTTAGTGAGTCATAATTGCTTGCAATTATTTACTACTAAATAAATGACAGCTATAAAAAGTCTATATTCATGTTTTGACAAAGAAACAACAAAACACACACACACAAAACAAACAAAAACAAAAAAACAAAAGCCGAACAAACAACAACTAAAAAAAAAGACAAAAAATCCAAACCAAACCAAACAACCTTATGAGAGTTAGGCATGAAAAAGTTCCTTGAGGCAAAAGAATTTCACACAACTTGCTTTTACTTTAGCTATCACCATGCCAAAGGTGTTCAATTTTCAAGACTTAGTTAAGGTTCTGACACACTATTTTATGCTATCAAAACAAAATGAAATACAAACACTTTGGAGTTTGCCTGTATTACATTATTCTTTAATATAAATGACATATAAGTTTTACAAATTAGAGAGATTGACCTTGGAGTATTGAGAGACTGCAGAAGATTCTTTTCAGGTGATGTTTTTATTGCATATATGTTTAGCTTTGTAGATTGAGAGTAGAAATGTGCAGCCTACCTTCGATGTGCTTGTCACTTACTGGTATGGGTTGAAGAATCCCAATTTACAGAGGGCCTCAATTCACTCTAAATAGATACTTCTACAAATGATGCCCCAGCAATGTTCATAATTGCAGTTATTTCACTTCATATATTTCTATACTTATGATTTTGCTTATAATCTAAATTACACAAATTCATCAGATGGAGAAGTCTGCATATCTCTAGTTAACATTGAAGAAACAGAAATAGTTAAAGGATGATGACAAATGTACAATGCAGAACAAGTGAACAGTGAATTGCTGCTTTGTGTTTTTTTTCTGGTTTAGCTATATACATGGATCCATTATCAATTTCTAAACCCTTATACCATACTCTGCAAGGCATTAAAGTAATTAAAACTGATTAGAGTGAGAGGAATTTGCACTAGAGAAATTTAGTCATTGAGCTCCAGATATAGATTACACATTTTTTACTGCAGACTACTCAATATTTTGATCAATAGGATGATGTTAGGCTAATTCTGGATAGCATTGCTCTAGAGGAATGGCAACCTTTAAAGAACTATGTGTACAATAAGAATTTATTTTAATTTTTTTTTAAAAATGACATTAGCAATAACTTCATTTGCTTCTGCTAAATAGATACATTCAGAATTATCTTAGAGTTATAGTGGATATTTTTAAACCTCCACGACTTGAAATAAATTTAAAGGAGGTAACTCTCACCTTCTCAAGTTTCAAGGTGATTTGAGAATCTTTTTTCCTTCTACTATTTTTGTGTGTGTGTGGCTAGAAAAATAACCTCAATCACTCTCTGATTTTTTATATATATCATAACTTGACAAATATTTACTCCGAATCTCATATACAGTGGCATCTGAAAACCTGTAGCATTCAGTGAACTGAAAAATGCCACAGAAAGCATGTTGGAAAAGAAGGTTGAAATAAGTCAGTTTAAAGCACAGTTGGCAATACTTTTTGATGATATGCTTACTCTTTTACATCTGTAATGTTTCATTTACTCTATATCAATGGATCATCTCCACTCTAAAATGAAGTTTCTGGTATTTGGCTTTGTTAGCAACGATTTTTTGAACAGGCCTACAACAACAGATACTTTATCTGAAACGCAATCGAATCCCATCTTTAGACATCTATTTGTAATTTCCAATCTGTACTGCAGAGCGTTCATGGATACATCGGAAGGCAGAGGGCTGGATTTCCCAGTACTGCACGGGGTTGCTGAAGAGACTCACACCGGAATAACTAGCCTTTTTGGTGTTGTAGCCAAGGGGGCAAAAGTCGTTGATACCAATGGAAGCAATTTTGTTGTTATGAAGATAGACCACCTGAAAAGTATTGAAATAGAGAATTGAGAAACAGAGCTACTGTGGCAAATAAGGTAAACGATTTGATATAATTTATCAAATGATAGTATTTGATATAATTTGTTAAATACTTGGTGTGTTGTGCAACCTTATACAGAGTAACAATATACCTTTTTTTCTCCAAAAAACTCCTTGATTTTGCTTACCTTTTGAAATACCTGCAGTACAATCAATTTAAAATGATTTCTAAAGAAAATGCAGAAACCGTGCAAGGTAATCTAATAACATTACTGTCATCTGCTCATACTGTAACTAAAAGAAGAGTCAAAGATGTGGAATCATTAATACAGCTCTGTGTCTCAGAAGCTCTCACTGTATATAGAGAAAGTATTTGATGCTAATTGGTTTCTCTCCAGCTCTAATATTTCTACTCTCATAAATGCAATTGTACAGGATTCAGAGCCAAAGTAACCACTAATGATGATTTAAAATAGCTGCTAAATATTAGTTTGCTCCAGAGTCATCATTTCTAATGAATTTTCCCAAGCTAAATGCAAGGATTGATTTACATTTCAGTCTTCATTCTTTGTGAGCTTTCTTCCTATGAAATCCTAGTGCAGGTGAAGACAAATTTTAATTGCTTCCAAGAGGCCATATTTCTACATATCTAGCCACAAGGATCTCAAAAAATACTGCTGAAGTGAAATGTCTCTTGCGTCTCTTTGCCCTCCTAAAGGCACAGCTTTATGAGACAAAAAGGAAAGGTTCTTGGGAAAGTTTGCAAAATGTACATGAGTAAACTTGTAAAAAAGAAAATCAACAGAAGAAATGTTCTTTGAAAGTATTTTTTGAGAAAAGAGGAAACCAAAGTACACAAATAATCTCACATTTGTTATGGCCTCTAAGACACACAGAGGCAATGAATATACACCTCCAGATCTATACACCTCCATAGCCATTTCCACACAAAAATCAGAATAAAAGTCATCCTGTTGTACGAAGCTTTTCCATGACAATTCAAGAGTTTACAAAACTCTCAAGTTACCTTTTGCACGAATACTGCATATGTTTCTGTTCAAGACTGAATAAACACACAAATAGCATTTGGAATATTTCAATTGATCTCTGAAGCAGTATGACAAACTTTACCTGGATGTATTTGTGATCACCCAGCCCACCAGGTACTCTGGAAAGTTCATTGTTGTTCAAATGGAGCTCTCTCAAATGAGGTACATTGTTAAGAGAGCCATTCTCAACTGAAGAAATACTGTTGAAACTGAGACCCAATCTGGAAACAAACAAACAAAACACAACAACAAATCAAAACAAAACAAAACAAGGTAACAAATAATATATTAAACTCATAACCATCTTCCTTGGGTTGATTTCTTCTCTACATTATTGGTGTAGAACAGACCAAGCTAATTTTCAGAATTATGTGTGAGCTAAAAAGCTAGTTTAAATAAAAACTAGTTGAAATAAATAAATAAGTTTGACATCTGATGTGAGCAATCATAATTATCATTATATCGTTCAACTTGTGCTTTTGCTACTGCATACTTTGATAAGCTACATCAATAATCCCACACTAAATTCATACTGTGTACCTCCAAAGGCACCAGTCTTTTTTAAAGGCTGAAACACTGAATAAGTGTTTCTTGTATGACTTTAAGAGCACTGTCTGTAACTTCTTTTTTTTTCAAACTGTTAAGGTCAAAATTCACCATCTCTTTCTGAGATATTTAAATAGTTAAAGCCACATTACATACTGGAAACAAGAGTTCAGTCATACTTAATGTTCTGTTTAGCAGGACACAGAAGTGAGACTTACACATTTCTCCAAGGTTTCAATACTAGGGCTTTAATCATAAAATCATCCTTTCTGCTTTATGCATCCACATACTGGGTTTACTAGCAAAATTTATATTCAATTTGAAAAATCTGGTTTTATCTGTGTATTTATATGTTAATACTATTTTGTCTATAAGCAGATATGTCACACCTGGGGAGACCAGCATGAAAAAAAGCTGGTCTAACTTTCATGTTGGTCTGCTGAAGTAAAAAGTCTTTTAGGGACAGAATGGAAGTGGAGGAGTCTATAGAGAAGTGGATCCTGCTCACACAAACAACGAAATTATATGTAATTACATCTCATTTAAATGTACTACAAACGTGCTGTCACTCAAGGTTATGCTTACAGATGAAAATTAGTGTGTAAAATAGAGGATGATTAAGAGTGTTAGGAAAGAATATGGTCTTCCTCTCCCTTCTTTTTCCCAAGTGAAAAAAGGGAAGAATTTTTCACTTCATATATAGATATATTACTTCCTTTTATATTAGTGAATAAGTAACATTTTTCCAGCATTTGAGTTGGCCTAGTCATAATGTTCTAAATCATTGAAGAGCATCATCAAAAACTTATCTAAAAATTTAAGAAAGTCTCAAATATGTATTCACTTTTTTTTTTTCTCCAACATCCCTTCTGGACCATTTCAACCCACTTTTTTTTTTCTTTTTAAGAAACTTCATGATGCTCGGTTTCACCATCATTATAGAATTAGAATCATAGAATCATTAAGGTTGGAAAAGATCTCTTAGATCACTGAGTCCAAGTGTTCATGCAGCATCACCATGTTCACCACTAAACCATGTCCTCAAGTGCCACATCCACCTGCTGCTTGAACACTTCCAGGAATGGTGATTCCACCAATTCCCTGGGCAGCCTGTTTCAATGCCTGATTACCCTCTCAGTAAAGAAATTTTTCCTAATATCTAACCTAAACCTCTGTTTGCTCAATGCAATTTCCACTGTATGGATATAGTTCATTTCAGTAAGCTTTAATAGGATATGCACATTAGTAATATCACGTGTGTAATGTGTATATCCTCCTTTGAGCTCATTCCTGCATGTACTCAGCAAACTCACCGTTTGGCTTATATTTGTAAGGTTATTGTTTTTCCACTGAAGCACTCTATGGAGGTCTTTGAAAGACTTAAGTGTATTTTACAAGGAAAACAAACAAAAAGGACAAATATTGACTATCTACCAGAACTCAAGAACTCAGAATGAGCAGTAGTCTTACACCAAGCTTTGCATGGAACATTTTACTGTAAAATACCTTAAATGTCAGACCTTAAACTGTTTCTCGAAGTTTAACTATGCTTTAGGGTAGCTATTAGACTGCTGAGCTTGAGTTGACATGATCCAGGTTATCTGACCCTGTTCTATTATCTCTGAGGGTTTAGATGCGTAAATAAAAGCTGGCTTATTTCTGTGGCAGAAGGGACATGCTCCCCTTAGATGTATCCTGTATGGGCTCCTGGAGCTCCTTCAGAGCTCCCTCCTTTCTTCATCTGTCTTCTCTGTTATAGCCAATGTGCTTCTTGTTCACCAATCTGTATTCTGCCTTACCTACCAACGTTGCAAAAGAGGATTTCTGACTATGCTTAGATTATCTTCTTAAGCACAGGGCAGAGGTTTAAGACTTGGTGCCTGCTCTGAGCAGCTTCACATTTCCCCCCCCATGATCAACAGAATACCTTGTTTCTCCCTACAGTATGGCCACAATAGAAGCAACCCAAGCTTACATATTTTTATGTTGGCACTTCCTGTGTAAAACTTTATGTCATATGATGGACTTGCAACAATGTTGTCCATGTGGTGCTGCCTGTAAAGTTTTCCAAGTGTGAATGTGAAGAAGCAGAAAAACTGCACCATCTTCAGGACAACTCATACACTTCCAAACCTCTCACTACAATAAAGTAAATTAATCTCTACCTGAGTATTTATCATCTTGTGTTGGTTTTAGAAGTTTTTGTTATAATTTTTCTGAAGAATTTTACATTCTATATTGTCTCTCATCAACAATAACTGCTTCATAGTCCTCTAACCCATCATTATGGTATTTTTATATTTTCATTAAAATTGAGGAACAGACTTTTTTTGAGCAGTGATGAATCTATGATAAAATATGAACATAAAACATGAGATGAAATAATTTATATGCTTTAGAAAGTTGCTCTAAGCTTTTTTACTTGGATTGTCAGATCCAAAATATGTGTTAAGTTACAATATATCTCATTGCATTAAATTGCTGTCCAAGCTACTACAGACATTGGTAAACTTAGCTCCTGTTGCTCAGTAATTTTTCTTTGATTTCTGTTTTCTACATTCATTATGACAAGCAGAATGACTAAGATGAAGATCCATGAATTAGATCCAGTCATCTGATTAACAGTCTGATCAAATAAACTATTTTTATACTAAACTTTTAAAATATTATATAATTAAAATAAGTTGTAGTAAAGTCCTATTTTACTCTGATAGCATGTTTTGTGATGTAAACAAATTCACAAATAATTCTGTATGACTCTTTTTAGGGAATTCTCCTTATATTTCCCTATAGTTAGAGAAACTTATTCAACAACATATTCACAGATTAGTGACATTTTTTCATTTCAATTTTGGTTTTTTTGTTACTGTTTTTTGGTTTTTTAAATCATGTTCCTGGACCCATTGCAGGCTTGTCTTTCTTAAAAGAAAAAAGAAACCACTCTTGAAAGCAGTTTCACTTTTTTCCTCAGTCTTCAGAGCAAATTGTATTAACAAGAAAACTGCATAAACCAAAGATGGACATACAATAAAAGAAACATTATATAATTAAAAAAATAAAATCTAATTGTTCTCATTACCTCACTTTCTCCTTTTTTTTTTTTCTTTTTTTTTTCTCCTAGTAAATCAAATAAACAGTTGTCCTGGGCATACATCACTCATTATTGAGAACAGATGGAAAGCTTTGTTAGAAAAAAAGAGATGTGTTTGCTTTTTTAAGTCAGCACACAAATCTTAGCAGTTTTTCCTGCTAAGTTATGTACTGCTTCAGTGCTAAGGCCCATGAAGATCAGACTGATGTTTTCTATTTTTATGTGCATTGATTACGATTTCAACTAATATTTTAGGTAAAAAGAAGACATTAACACTTACTTTGCCAAGTTGGTGAGTCCAGACAGACTTTCAGCATCAATTTTACTGATTTTATTGCCATCAAGATGAAGTTCAGTAAGGGATGGGGGAAGGCCTGAAAGTGAGAACATCATCAAATTATTTTTGATTATACTGGATTATTATGTTTTTTAAAAAAGATTTGCATTATACTGAGGCTCTTTTACAGTTAAAAATGACTTTTAATAAGTATGTTCAAGAACAATTCACTGAATGAAATAAAGGTAACTTTACCAATTAGGGAAACTGGAAACGGCTAGTGACTATTTATCATGAAATAAGACCAAGCTCCTAAGGTGATTACAGAACAGTTAACTCTTGAAAAATATCTATGAAATTCTTCTCATATATGACTTCTATCCCTTGCAATTGTGTAAATGGGACATATATAATAGTGTAAGAGAAAGATATGCCATTTTAGCCAGACTATCCACATACATAAATGTGCAAACATTTCACACTTAAATATTTAACAACTAACTGCAGTAGAAAATGCAATTGTAAGGATGAAGTAAAATAATTTATTTGCTATTTTTGTTAGGAAGCATACTAGTTTACAGATTCTGTTTATTAGGAAAAAACCCCAAAACGTATTCTACCTATTTGAGGTCCCTCAAAGGAGCATACAAAACAGGAAATGTGGGAAGGAAAAAATAACAGCTAGTATTAACTTTCAAAATGTTTTCAGCCATTTCAAAATGATTTGCTGGCTGAAATATGAATAAATTGAATATAATTTGCTCTGGATTTGAACCATTATGGTTTGTTCATTTTGTTTTTAATAAATTACAATGAAGGAGCTCTTATTTTGTGGCAATTTGCAATTAAGTACTTTTAAAAATATCAAAGGTTTCTATTTTGTATAGGGACAGTATTTTTGACTTCAAACGCACAGACTTATGGAGGGCTGATTTTATGTTTGTAGAATTTCAATTAACTCCACATGAGTTTACATCTATGTAATGTTGATTAGACTCAACAACCACAGTTGGAGATTGAAAATATTTTTCCACTTCGTATTTCAGCTATGAGACAAGAAAAGCAAAAATAACATAAAAATGGCTTACTTTTTACAGTGCACCTCTTGTAGAGCTTCTCATAACAGAAAGACAAAATTTTCCAAACTAATAAAAGGCAACTGATCAAAAAATGTAATCAAGTAAGGAAAACTAAAGACTGACTCAAAAAGCTTCCATAACATTTTTCTTCCCAAATTACTAAAAATTACCTGTGCAAATTTCTGAAATACTAATTGAATTTCTTACCTTTTGGGATGCTAGTAATATTAGTGTCCGCAATACGGATGTAAGAAAGCTTCTTCATCCCCTGAAAAGCTCCATTTTCAATGCCTGAACTCTTGATTGGATTGGTGCCGAGTTCTGTCAACAAAACATGGTCATGAGCTGTGCTGCAAGGTAGGTACCTATATTCTTCGGATCAAAACTAATTTGGAGGTACAATGTATTGGAGCATTTCTTTGCTTTCTACATAAAATCATCACTCACTGAACTAAAAAAATCATCATGAAAAAATACTGACTTGGTTTTGTTATAATTTCTCATGCTCATACCTAGGACAATCACTTGATTCATTCCATTAAAGACAGCTTTCCTCAACTTGGAGATCTCATTCTCATGAGCCCGTATCTCCTGAAGAGACTTTGGCATATTTTCTGGGAGTTCCTTCAGGTTGTTCTTGGACAGGTAAAGTCTTTCCAGTTTCTTCAGAGGAGCAAAAGCTAATGGGCTTATTTTGCTGATTTTGTTGTTAACAAGGATCAATGCCTGTGGAGTAATAATAAAGACCTCAGATGATCACAAGGGAAATTACTTTAGGAATTAAACATTTAAAAATTATTGTTATTTTCTAGTGTCTTTTGATGTCTTCTGATGCCAATTTAGTGAGCTGAAAAAATGCAGTACAGCACTAAAAAAACAGATTATAAACTTCTGAAACTGAAAAATAAACAAGTCCCACAGAACAAATAGATTTAAATGCTGAGACTACATGCAGCTTCTGTTAGCCTCCATAATTTATGCCCAAGAATAAGTACAACCCTTCCATTTGAAAGCTGTGATGAACAAGACAGTCATAAAACCTGAATACTGCAATTTTTATTTGTTTGTGGGGTTTTGTCTGATCTTGTTTATCCTGAGGGTACTTTTACCCATCATCACATAATCATTCTAACCAGTTTCTCCTGAAGAGGAGATTCTTTGTCTCAATACCATGATGGCACAGCCCAGCTTAATAAAAATATATATAACACTACCTCTTTCCTTTTAGTCTTATAAGGCAGCACTTATTAGATTTCTGTCTGATAACAATTTTATTTTTTGCAGAAATATAAGCTTTTATTTTTGTCAGTGTAACTTTGTATGGAAGGGAAAAATCTAAAGCATCATACTCTTAAGTCCTGTAGTTAGAGATCATGGATCATACTCTCTTTGCCTTCCATTTAGGTGTCTAATTTAGTGCTCACAGCTGTGATATCAAGACTCAGGGCAACTAAGCAAATTAGCTCTCTATACAGCCAGGAAACAAAGGTTTCATTGAAAGGTCTGTTACCTGTAATAGAGGGTCTCTGCCTGCCTCTGAAATTTTACATTACTACTGAGTCTCTTATTGGTAAATCAACCATGACATAAAAAGGGAGAAGAAAGTTCCGTTACTGTCAGAACATAACATAGATAATGGAAAGTATTTCAGATACAGTACATACTTGAGTGATTTATCATTCCATCTGTTTGCTATCTACTTAGCAGACTTACATTGCTTCATGTTTGTGCAGTGAATTAGGTAGAATGGGATATATAAATATGGATACAATATGTACTTATATTTATTACTAGATAATAGAGATAAAACATCTTTTTTCATTACCTCCATTTTGCTAGTTTCAGAAACAGAAGACAAAAGTTGCTGTGTATATTATATTACATCTATATAGTTATACATATATTATAGTTAATATTCAGAGCATTTTAATACACTTTCAATATTTTTAGAATTACACCCTTTTTTGCAGAAAAATGGAACATTCGACTCATTCCACAATCAGTTAAGTATTAAAACAGTAACAATGTTATCAGCATCTGTGACAATACCTGTCTGTCATGGAAACTGAAAGAGTAGTGAGAAGATAGTTTAAAATGTTGACTAATGTGCAGTTTTTCTCTAATGGACTCCTCTTACATCACCCTGAGTGAAGCAAACATTGTGTTCTGTACATGTTTTCATTAGTACGTGTAAAACTGAAGGTACCTGTTTTAAATTTTATATGCTAGATAGAAATAACGCATATGCAAGAAGAGGCAGAAGAGATCAATCAGAGTATTTCCCTAACAGTAAGCCTCTTCAAAAATTAATATATTGGTCAGTGGAAGCTGTGGCCTCAATTCAATTTTATTTGAGCCTGAGCTATAAGAACTGACATGAGAGCATATTGGGTACTCATCTGATGTGATTTCCTGATTCACCATTTCCAGAATTGTGATACAGATCTGGATTCTGCCCATACTGAAACACAGCTACCTGTACAGTATTAGGATATGGCAAGCAATCCAGTTTTCAGGTACCTAGGAATAATCTTTTCTGCTTTGCCAAAGTTTTCTCCGGAATTTTTTAATGTTATCTTGGGAAAATACACAGAACTGCTGTTTTATTCAAAGACTCAGAGAGTTTCTCACTTAGAAATGATGGCGTCTATCAAAAGTATGTTTTAAAATACTCATTTAACAGTGGGAACATATGTATGGTAGTGTAAGGTGGGAATGTATCACAAGCCTAAGTTTTTAATTTTTTGTACCAGAATATAATTTCCCACTTAAACCCCTCTCTGCAAGTCCCTGCTCCTGGTATTTTAGATTTTTCCACACTGTTGTACAGCTGTGAAGAAGAAAAAAATAAACTACACTAGAGTTTGCAAGAGAAATTCTACTGTCTCCCAGAGCAACAACAAATGATGAGAATAACACACCAGTACAGCACCTGGCAAGCCATAGCCCTGGATTCCTTTCCCTCTTCACAATAACTCTATTATATGCAAGACTTAAAGAACTAAATTTTTAGCCTTGGAGCAATGCTGTTTACTTTCCTCAGAATGTGTCCCGTATGGTTTGCATGTAACAAAAGCTAAACCAAACCAAAATAAAATCAAATTAAAAACTCAGGGGATTTTAGAGGTCAATGAAAACAGGAACTAGAAGAGAAAAACCTAGGGAAAACATCTGCAGGCGGTGTTACTGAGGAATGGATCTTAAGCAAAAACAGGTCATATGGACAAGGCATCCTGAATAAAGACCAGATGGCTTGGTGGGACATTCTATTCATTATGTTAAAGAACATATGAAATTTTTGTACAGGGCAAGAAATATTTGGAGTGAAAAATAGAGGTCAACCTGAAAGTGCTCAGAGTGCTGGAGCCCTTGGTCACAGACATCATTTGAAATGCTGCTGGTATGAAAAGATTTGGCAGAAATTTGACAGCCTAGGACAGAGAGTTAGAAGAATTGATAGTTTTCTTTGGAAATCTACCTTCTTCCACACTTGCATTTTTATGTGTGGAGGAATAAAGATATATCAAAAAAAAAAAAAAAAAAGAGGGAAGAAACAAAGAGAAAAGCATAAATACATCAAGTATTAATGCATCATTTATTCAGGCTTATAAGGTTCATAGCAGTTCCCCATGGATAAGAGAAAATGTAACTTCCATCCTCGTTTTCCTAAGAATTTCCATTTGTCATAATGTAACATGTAAACTTTGCATAGTAAACATTGACCCTGTTAAAACATTGCACCACTTTATCTTGACCAGCAGTTAAAGTGATGTTCAGAGAGAGAAAAAAATCCAAGTTTTGCTCTGAAGATGACTTTCTTTTTACTGAAACACCTCTGGTATTTTTGTAGTCAGGAAAAAAAATAGAAATAACTGTATGACAGGAATAGATGCTGGCTATGTTGAAGTCAGCAGGAAACTGGCCATTTAGCTCCCTCTGGCCTGGTTTCTACATCAAATATTTATTCCCAAAACAAAAAAGAGGATTCACTATTCAGGAAAATTTTGGAACCCTTGTTGGCAGGGTTTTGTCAAAATACACCCCGACAGACTGCAGAGGGAGAGTGTGGCAGTCACATTGGAACTAGCACAGGGTTGAAAATTTTGACCTGTCTAAGGGTGTGGTGAGTAGGGGATTGCATGTTTTTCATGTAATTTCATTATATTAGAATCATAGAAGATTGTTCTGAGGGGGTTTAATCCCTGTTCATCTTAAATTATAACAGTTTGAAGTGAGAGCCTTGCCAAAATCTGATTTGAACTGTAAATTGATGAGCAAACTATTATTAGCCATAATACATAGGGACACACCTGTTTTGTCAGCTGGAGATACTACTCTTACCTAACCTATCAGTTCTTTAGTGATGCATGCATCCTTGAGGGTATAAACTGAAAACTCAATCCACTTACCCAATGGAATGTCTTTAATTTCCTGGGTTATGTGTTACTTTGTTACATGGCTTTTATTACAATTCTGCTAGGAACTTTTATGTCTTAAGAATTTTAAACCCAGGAGCCAGGCATCTAAATAAAAACAATAATAAAATTTGTTCCTTTTGTTTGCCCTATGTTTTCAGTTGTTAAGTCATACTCATAACCTGGACATATAGTCAAGGAATTCTGCCAAATTATTAGGAGCATAGCTACACTTAGGGAAAAAACCCCAAACAACTAAAGAATGCAAACCAAAAACAAACAAAAAAACCCCAAATAAACAGGCAAAAATAAATAAAATTCCAGAAACTGACATTCTTCTCTATTTGTCCAGACTTAGGACTGAGAGGACAATGAGAAAGGCAAGGAAAAGGGAATTACATAGAAGCAATAGGGAAGAGATGAATGAACTGTGAAGGGAGAACATGGCAAGGCTCTGAAACAACCACCTGTTGGATGGCAGAGCACTGAAACTAAAGAAGCCTGTGGATCACATACACAGGACCTTGTTGAAAAATTTCAATAAGCCAATGAGCCTGCTGCAGGTCTAGTCTGAGCTCTCACTGGTAACTCTCATGCAACATCACTTGCACAGATGATGAGGGAGCACCTGGCTCTACAACTTCCTTTTTTTTGTCTACTACAACAAGCATTTTTATCATTAATCAATGACTTGATTATTTTATTGTTACATTCTATATTTTTTTTTCATTAGATAACTATGCTGTCTTCAGAATTTTAAAGACCTCAAAGTATTTTGTCCTGTTGTTTTCCTCAGATCTTTATCCCTGGCACAAGAAAAATATTTTGTGCACATGTGGTGTGTGGTATGCTTGTTTCAGTAAATCTCATCATGTGTTAAACGTAATGCAAAGGAGAGACTGAGGAAATGAAAATTCTCTAAGGAAATGCTGTATTGCAGAAAGATCAACCTTTTTTTTCCCCTCAGAATACTTGTTAGAAGCATGCATTTGCACCCACTGGGGAAAAAAATTAGGAAATTTTAAATAGGTGTCTCTCAGTCCTGTTAAGAATGTCTACCATTGAAGATAGTAGGAATTGAGTTCATAGGTAGAACTTGGACAGAGAGATCTGTGGTTTTTACAGTATGACATTGATTTCTTGGGTTTTATTCTGTGATTTACAGAGTACTGTGTTAATTTCTCTTTATGCCTGAGTAAAGGGAACTGAAGCTATAATAAGTCATTGGAAGATTGGTATATTTCATTAATATTTTTTTATTCTCTTAGGAGCTTTTCTGCATCCCACAAAGATGTCCATAGACTTTTCTTCAGTTAATTTTTTTTGTTTTGGAAAAGATGGCATGAAACTTTTCTAATTCAATACATTATTTTTTCCTTGCTATTACTACACTAAAGAGTGTTTCAGTTTGTTTACCTGTACATTTAGTGTTGATAATCCTTTAGTGTGGATATAGTCATAACCTTAAGTTCCAGGCTTAAATCTTTCAATCTTAAATCTTTCAAATCTTTTCTTTGGTCTTTTCCTTCAGTTTGGATAAAACTGATTTTAGCATTGGTATATGTACAACCATGGCTTTGCACAGTTCTGCTACTTTCATTGGATTTCAAGCCAATAGTGCCTTCATCTTCTTTCACTAAGCTGACACTGTACCACCAAAAAACTCTGGCTGGAGAAGCATGCAATCACGATTGTGTTATTTGTGCCATTCTTAGAGTGATCTAATACCCAGTAGTTTCTTTTACCTCCTTTTCCAAGTGCCAGGCATTATGCTGGCTTGCTCTGGCTATGCCACACAGCATGCAACTCCATGACCTGTTTATGTAGACTGCTCCTTTAGTCTGCATGAGGGCTTACTCATGTAGTATTTTATATTCTTTATTGTGTCCATGGGGTCAAAGTACTGAACTCCATCCAGAAACGTCAGCCTGCCTGGAAAATTCCTACAGTTTCATAGAAATATAAGAATTTTTTTCCTGGCTTTTCCAATAGCGTCTGTCTGATTTTTTTGCCACAGATCTAAGTCATAAGCATTTTTTTATATATAACATAAGACAGGTTTCTGAAAACACAAAACTCAGTCCTCCACCCTGAAAAAAGATTATCTTTGATATTCACTCTAGTTTTCAAAGTGCACTGGTAAAAAAAAAAAAAAAAAAAAAAAAAAAAAAAAAAAAACAGAGGGGAGGGGGGGGAAGGANGGTCATATCTTTCAATTTTAAATACAGTGAAATCTCACTGAGTTTTTATTGTACAACATTTATAGTTTAGCCACTTTTACCTGGATAATTTAAAACTATAAAAATATCAAGGCACCATAACTGTTGACTCCAGTGTTTCCTGGCAGGAGTCTACTATTTGCAAGTAAATATTCCCGTAATTGCATGCTTTTCTAATTGCTTGCCTTATTTCCACAGCTGCAAATTTTAGCTGTTCTTTTATCCACTTAGTAAAATTTTCAATACAAATGATGTTTTTGTAGGTTCTAATTTCTCTTTCATGTCTATTGCTGTGTATCATACAGAACATAAGTGGTTATATTTGTGCTGAAATAGAAGCCTTGGGCAAGTTATAGGTAAATCCTTTCTTTTCTTGTTAATTATTCTGGGTTTTAGTACAGGTTGAACCTTAGTTTCAACCCATCTTGCTCACAAAAATCTCTTCTAAAACTATTACAGCTACAGGTTGTGACATCCATAGGTATTAAGAAACTATTTAAAAGGATTCTTCAAAAGGAATAAACTGCATATACTGTACAAGATCTATGAAAATTGAGGTTTAAGAAACTGTTCCATTAAGTTATCACTGCATGGAAGAGGTTAACTCCAAAAATCTTAATATTTCGGTAGAATACAAAAAGGTTTTAATAATGTCTAAGAAATTTTTGTACATCACACTGTTAAGCGTGACATTAACCAAAGCCATCTTTTTCAGGAAATACAATTAAAAAACGCATACATCATACATCTATATTTATCTATCTTCTACCTCTATATGTCAATCATACACACATCTCAATCACACACACACATACCTCCTTAAAAGTGGCCATGGAGTTCTGACAGCAGCAATGCTTTGAATTTTGTTTTCTAAAAGCAATATTTTCCTTTCACTATCACACTGAGGAATATTTAATTGAAAGTTGGGGAATGGGAAATGTTTCCAGCTATTACAGAGGAATATTCCTGTGAGAGTAAAGATGGCACCTAGTCACATAAATGTAACATGAATGATCATAGAATCATAGCATAGTTTTGGTTGGAAGGAGACCTTGAGATAATCATTATTTGTTCTTTAATAAATTGAGGAAAATTGCAGTTTTGAAGTGTATTTGTTAAAACTTATGTTAGTGTTGTCAGTTTTTTGTATGATTTCCAGTGTTGGGTACTTTTGGAGTAAGTCAAATAATCCCTTCCCTGAAGAGTTATCTACTTAATTCACTAGTAAATTGTACATGTTGCAATAAAAGAAGAAAAAAAAAAAAAAGAAAGAAAGAAAATCCCTTTGAGTTAATTTCAATGATACAAAATAACTCACAAAGGCTCAACTCACAGAAGGATATGTAACTGAGACCTGAGCTGAGTGCCAAGTGGGTAAGAGGCAAAATCACAGGGAGCACTGATTTTCATCTGCAATACCATGCTCTGACTCATTTAATGCAGTGTCATGAGGAAGGATTGCTAAAAGATCAATTTCACTGACAAGACTTTTGTCCGTTTTAGCACCTTGCAGATAATCTTCACTGAAAACAAAGGAATTTTTTCCAAGGTGGAAGAAAACCAAAACAAATAGGTAGGAATTAGGATGTCAAACCTGTACAGTAGCCAAGGAGAGGGACTGAATAAAAATTCTGGGGAACAAGTCATCTCATTCTCAAATATAGCTTAATGATGAATGCTTAATGTAGAGGCACGTGTTTTGTTGGCTTTAGACATTATCTATGTAACTACAGCAAGTATAGACACCTATGCTAAAATTAGATTACATGAATCTGATCATGATTCAGTCATGCAGATCCCTTCACTATGGACAGACTGGCATTGTGGCTATTCCTAGAATTTTTTAAGAAATTTCTTCTTGATGTTGCATTGAAACAAAAATTTAAGAGGAACTTTGGAAGTAATCGAGGAGTTAACTGTTTATAGGATTTTTTTTTTTTTCTCAAGTATGAGTGGCTGAATGAAGATTCATGTTGGAAATAGTGCTTGGTTGGGTGATGGCATTGACACCAGTAACAGATAAAAAGTGCGAGTTGGCTTCTTGCTTGTGAAATAGTAGACTAGACTAGACTAGAAAGAGACTGTGAAGAGCAAGGAAAGCAAAGCCAAACAATTCATTGCTTACAATAATGAAGGATCAAATGGAGCAATACACAGAATAAATTGAGTTGTTGAAACTTTAGAAAAATAGTACTTTAAGACATATTCCTGAATTAAGATATCACTTTCAAAGGTAGAGAAGTAATATCCTTTTTCGGATCTATAAAGAAAGATATTTCAACAAAACTGAGGTAAGTGTATGAAGTAGAAATAGTAAAATATTGATAAAAACTGTAGACAGGGAGGAGGACCTCAGACACAGCAAAAGAAATTTAGAAACAGAGGGAGCCAGTTGTCTGATGGAAACTTGGAAAAGAAGAGGTGAACCAGAAAAAATGAAACAGTCACAGAAACCAGGAAGGAAAATATTTTAGCAAAGAGGAAACCAGACAGCAGGGTTGGAAGAGACAGGCAAGTTAAGGAGGATGAGGATAGAGCTTTGCTATGAATATGTTATTGCAAAAACATAATTTCATACTAGTGCAGGGGGCAGAAGAGTCATTTGCAAAGATTATTCAACCAAAATTAGTACAGAAAACCTGCTGACAAACATGGCACATACAAATGTCTGTGAGCTCAGAAGTTGGAGGGGAGGGACTACAGTAAGAAGTGAGTGAGGTGGCAGGGTTGAGAAGGAAATAGCCAAGTCACTGTGCCAAAGAGACTGAAAACATAAATAAATAGGTGAGAAAAGTTATGATGGAGATTATAAATGAATAAACAAGAGATAAGTATAAAGAGCTGAAAAAAGATGAGAAACTTCTGTCATAGGAAAAGAGAGCTTGGAGGAAAGGTATGGGAAAGGAAATAAATAGTCTGGGCTGGTGGAGGAAGATGACAAAGTATTTCATCAGTTTTCCTGAAAAAAAACACAGTACGAGGCCAAAACCACATTCTCTCCTCATTTTTGTTGGCAAATGCCTGTTCATTTACACACTTACATGAAGATTTTTCAGGTTCTTGAAATCTCCTTCTTTAATTTCAGTGATTTTGTTGTTTTGTAAGTCCAGCAGAGTTGTGTCAGGAGGAAGGTCTTTTGGCACTCTTTCAAGACCTAGTGATAGTAAAAAGAATAAACAATTGCCTTTGAAAGAAATTTTACATAAGGGACAATACATTTTTAGTAGTGTTTTCATTTCAGTAAACACCATTTCTAGAAATCATTTCCCAAAACAGTTTATGAGGATTTAACTGAAAGTGTTTCTGTCTCCATCCAGTCAAACAGAGTTTTAGTTTTCTAAGTTGAACCAAAATTTATTTATTCAAATTTCTATTATGCCTATTCTGGGAATATATCTGAGGTTTAGCTTGAAGCAAAGTATTTACTTCGGGAAAATTACTTCTAACTTGTTTAATTAACTGAATTTTGTGAATAAAAATTGCTTTTGGAAACAGATATAGTATTTATTAATTTCACTGTGTGTAAGCTTTTGTGGACAGAGAACTTTTCCTGCCATTTCCTGCTATAGGCTTTTCGAAAGAAGAATGATAGTTAATTGTAATTATTTCCAGAAAAAAAACCAAAACTGTTTGTTTGACAGTAACTGGGTAAATTGCAGTACAGTCCACCTTAAAAAAAATAAAAAATCCACATCCCTCCTTTTCTTTGAACTGAAATTATGTCCAAGCTTTCTGGAGAACAAATCACTTAGTTTCACTACAACTGCCAAAAGAACATCAGACACTTTAAATTACAGGCTCTCTTTGGGACTATTTTCTGAATAGCTGATATATAAGTCTAATGAAGTCATGGAAATGAAATTATTTAGTGTTAAATAACACTTGCTTTACCCAGCTTTCCTTTCATACTGCAACTCAGAATAAAGCAAATCTTTTATAGTCATTCTGATTTACCACAAAATTAAAATATTCTTTCCTAACTAACCTTTTTTTTTTTTTTTTTCTTTCTAACAGAATGTGAAATGCTAAATGAATCACTGGTAGGAAAAAATTACAGAGACTGAAGTCTCTATATGGGCATCTTAAAGAAGTGGATTTCTCTGGGTAGAACAGTGTTTTTACCACTAAAGGTTTTAAGTAGTATTCCTGAAGCTATATTTGAACTCTTCTGGGAAAGATGTCTGCAAATATTGCCAGTGTCTACCTAGTATGATGGTGCATTGAATGATATTCTTCTCAGATAAAAATGTATGCCTACATATATTACTTTTATAAACCTATATATTTTAATCTCAAGCATGGCATTGCAAACACAGTGAGATACGTTTCACAGAGATAATATATTCTTTGCCCCTTAAGCAGTGGGGTGGACTAGATGATCTCAAGAGTTGATGTCCAAACTCAACAATTCCGTCCTATGTTAAGCAAAAACTCCTCACTTTCAATCTTTTCTAGAATATATATGTATATATGTAAGGTAAAAAAAAGGTTGGCTCTTATTTGGAAGGATTATGGCAAACCATGACAATAATTAAATGTTTGGCACTACTTTTTTTTTTTTTTTAACCTGCATAAAGAGCACTATTCTATAGTTACTACTATAACATTTTATCATAAACTCAATAGAGGCCAGAATTATTTGTAGTGAAGCTATTTACTACAATTAATGATGTGCTAAGACTTCATGATAGATTTGACCATATTCTTAAAAATATCTGCAAGAAGAAGAGGCCTCCAATTAATCCTTTGGCACCTGGTCTGAATATTCCGATGTGCTGAGCATCTCAAAGATCCCACTGGTGTCCGTTACTGTTGTTTTGTGCTTAGTAATTTCCAGAAATTATCTATATATGGATGGAGAAGACCTAAACTTTTGAAAAGTGTTTGCTTCTTTTAATCTAATCTTTTGAATTAATAAATTTAATCTGTATAGAACATATTCTTGTGTCCTACCATTACCAAAATTTGGTGTCTGAATTTATAAAAAAAAAATCCTAGACACTTTTCAAATTGATTTTCTCATCCATAAGTTCCCTAACATTAGATTAAAAAAATAAAAATATTTGGATCAGATTTTTATTAAAATTTAGTGCCATATAAATTAACCTATCTGAGTTTTAATCTCATCAGAATTCAAAAGTTTTTTAAAAAGCAGATTCATCAAACATGGGATGGAGTAGTAAAAGCTTCATAAACTGACAAGGGCCAAAACTCATCCTGTTTACCTTACTGATATTCAGTGCATAAATATTTGATACAGATTAAGATTTTTCATATTACTAAAACAACTTTTCCTCATTCAGGCAAGGACTTCATTTTTACAGCAGCAGTTGTAAAACCCTCATTACTTTCATAAGTGTAGTACTAGAGTTCCAAATATATAAAAATGTGATACTCTATAATTTTTATGTTGGTTGCCTTTGGACAGTTTCTGTCTTTAGTGAACAGGAATGATGTCAGCAACTAAAAATTCTTACCCAAAAAGCACTACTTTTTCAAGACCATAATTTTGTTAAAAATTCTTACAGTCTATCAACTTCTATAACATCTATAACCCTAAGATTTTAATTATTTGCATTCAAAGTAATATTAGTATGTTTGGTTGTCAGTACATTTATATTAGTAGACTGGTATATATATATAAGAATTTATACATATATATGTATATAGATATATATATTAGGAGTTTATGGCAGACAACAGGGCACAAGAGTTATACAACTGTACTTTATGTGATGCCCTTGGAACACACTTTGTAAGAACACTTGGATTGCCAGTGAAGGGATAATTTGCCAGAAACTAAACTTTCAACTAAATTTGCAATTGTACTTTTTCAACTTCACGTCAGCTTCTAAAAGCTTTAGTGTTATCCAAAAATCCAGTAGAACTGATAATTTCTCAAAACAATGAAGTTAGTCTTCAAATGTTTCATATTATAAAGACAAATTTAATTATCAGGTTATCAATTTGTGCAAATGATTTATAAAATTGTTTTCCTGTCCTCCTTTAGAAACTAGAAGTATGTACAATAAAACAGTTAGCTCTGCATGCGGAGTATATTTGCCATCATTTGAAGTGTTAAACTTATTTCCTATCTCATGTATATTCTGTTATGCATTTCCAGATTCTATCTTTAAAAATGTTTTAAAAACAAGCTATAGACATTATATTTGATTTTTCTTTTCTTGACTTGTGTGTTTTCAAAAGCAAAGCACACAGGAGTACAGGATGCACACTGGCTGCTGGAGAGACCTTACATTATCAGTAAGCATTTTACTACATCCTCCAGCTGAAAGCTACATCAACAGAAACTCTCCAATGGAAGAAGAGTTCATAAATAGGTGAATCTGGACACTGCCTTGCAAATTCAGCATCTAAATAAATCAGGACCAAACTCCCTTTGAAGTGTGGACCAGATCCATATCTACATTGGATTGTGCTTCAGCTTGTAGTTCCAGGTCTCTATATGAGACAGATACATGTTGGAGGAGCATTTGTGTAGTGCAAACCAGTCTCTGTGCTGAAGACTCCCTGCCTAGAGAACAAACTTTCAAACCTTGCTGGTCAAGACAGATCAACAGACAGTCAGTTCAGATGAATAGGGAGAGCCTGAACTGACATGACAGCATGACAGAATTTAAATCAAATGGAGAAAATTATAATCCCTCTAGAAGTTCAAATGGCTTTTGGCTCCTGAATTATTATATCACAGAAGAATTTTTTGATTCTTCTGCCTGGAAGAGAGAAGTTTAAAAGGAAACTGTGGGCTATCCTTACTACTAATTTCTGAGAAAGTCAGGTGGTGCTCACGCATTTCTGAAGCCCTGTTGTACAGTATGATTACATTACCTATAAATGCCTTCCAGTGAAAATTATGTAATACCAACCAAAGGGATCTAGTGTTGGGAAATGTCAGTTGAGGCACCTCTTGATCAGTTTAAGAACAGGATACAGAGATATTCCAGCTCTTGGCTGTGATTTTTTTTATATACTACAGCTTGCTTCTTCAAAAGCTATATGAAAATCTCCCATAGTGGTTTGAGTTCTTATGGGAATAATCAGTGCTGCACAACTTGGTATGCAGTTCCCCGGAAATATTTCAGGTCTCTTGTTCCTAAGATTAATTTTTAACTGATTAAAAATTTAGATCGTTCCGCCTTTCCCAGTGTATGTTAAATTGAAAATACATATGTCATTATTAATTTTGGTTGAATAAAACTAAGTCAGTTATTGTTTAAGTTGATAAATATGTTTTTTAAAAAATTCTATTCATTCACAAATAAGTAGAAATGGTATAGCTGCACCCTTTCAAAATCCTTTTTTATGCTGAGATTAAAAGCTTAAAGATTCTGGACATAGAAGAGATTTAGTTAACCAGTTCATGTATCTTAGTCAAAATATCATTTTTGTTTGCACAAAAGTATTTCTTTGGGAGAAATCATGACTTCCTTACAGAAATTGAACAGCTATCTGTTCCCAAAGCACAGATCAGATTTCTATTATCCTATGTGGATTTTTATAAATAGAAATTTCCTACTGTTCTACATTATCAATCTGTAACAATCAGCTATTCTCACTAGTGTACATGTATGTGTCTAAAAATGCATGCATATTAAAACACATAACAGAATATGCCATAGAGCTACAAAATGGAAATAAAAAAGCATATAAGTAAGCTTGGATATTTCCTTTTGTTAGTCAGGAAAAGCTGAACTTTTATTATTCATAGTAGAACTTTTCTTAATCTTTCTAACACTTAATTGCTACACAACAGATTTTTGAAATAATAATCAAAATATATTCAACAAAATCCAGCATAGCTGGAACAGTGACCAGTTTCTTTCACGCAGACAAGGGCCCACACATGAAAGACTCATCCAGAGTCACCTTTGTAGGAGAGAGGTTACATGGACCAGGAATCCCTCCTTAGCGGGAGGATGGAGAAGGTAACTTTGCAAAAATCAATCTTGCCTCTGTCCGATTGCTTCCTTGTGGGATGTAGCTTTTTCTTATAATTTCTTAAACAAATTGCAGTGTCTGGCCTTATAGCTGTGATTGCCTCACCTCCTGGAGAGGACAGAAGAATGATGGGCCTGGAGATTTTACAAGACCAGAAATTAGACAAAAAGCCAAGGCTGGTATAATTCATCCCTTATCTGATCCCTCAGAGAGAATCAATCAGTGGCTAGCCATTGCCTGTGTAGCACGGCACCAGCCCAACTAGCACGTGCTGCTGTTTGGCCAAACAAACAGGTGTAGGAGATGTAGAAATTATTTGGAATTAGTATGAGGACTAAGGGAAGTAATGGGGTTTGGTATACACAACAGGCTTTATTACTTTTGCAGCTGTGGGAATAACCGTCAACTACAGGAGGTGCAATCAAGTGGCTGTGGAATAGTTTCACCCACGAAGGAGAAAGGTGGATTTTGAACCCTACTTACTATGAAGAAGTTTCAGTCCACTGCTCCATTTGCTCAGCAGTGAGAGCTACAAGTTAGTCTGCATCTTGGCATGGAGCCACATTTCTGCTGAAGCCATATGAATATCCAGAAAAGGAATGCAAGATTTATGGGGCCAGTGAGGGAGACTAAGCAAATGGAAGTCTGAATCTGTAGTCCTCAGATAAGGACTGTTTCACAAGAATGGCAACCTCACCACATTGAGGCCACAACATCAAAATATGTGAACAGTGCCAATTCTAAACAATTTTCACAACACAACAGAGCTTGTGGTTTGATTTTTGTGTGTGTTTGAGATATTTTGGGAGATTTTTTCCTCCACCTATCCATTTTACAAGCAGAAGAGGTGGGGATTATTCCTCTGAATAAACCTTCACTTACCCAGCTGAAGAGTAGGGGCCAAAAGACAGAGAGAGATTTAAATGCTGTAGCTCAAATGCGGAGCTATAGCTCAGATACATGTGTTATTATGCCGCAATACTTACAAGTATTCTCCTAGAGGCCATAAAATGGGGCTCTTTTAAAGATCCCTTCAGTTTCCACCAGCAGCTGCTGCCAGCTGAGGAATTTGGACTGAATTACATGTATTTCCCATCTGTGATCATCAGTGGCTGCACTCCCAGTGGAGGCAGCCTCTCTAGCAGCTGCCTGGGCTGTCTTCTGCACGCTGCTGTGTGTCCTCCCTTGCTCCAAGTCCAGCTCTGCCACCTCCCACTGACAGACAGGGGTGAACGACCTTGCTAATGCCCTGGGTGGACTCTGGGGCAAATGAGGAGAATGGCAAGTTTACAGGGTCAGGATTCTTAATCATGGAAAAATAACACGATCCAAGCACTGCTTTCTGGAAGGATGGCAAGGAATTTCCTTGAATGCATTGACTTAGAAAAGTTTTACTGACACTTTCCCAGGCTATGTGTGTTACAGTATTTACTGGAAATTATTTCTCTATTGTGTGGGTTTTGCAAATAGGAGTCATTTCATTATTTGCATCCTACTACCCATAAAATAAGAAACCATTGTCTTTTTCTACGGAGAAGTGGGCACAGCTTCCTCCTCTCTCCCACTTTCAAATTAAAAGTTTATTTTCTACCTTCTCCCCTCTTGCTATGAAATTAGTAATAATATTTTTCCTGAGAGATAGAAATCTTCTTAAATGTGATTCACAATCATTTTTCCTGTGCTGCAGTCTCTAAGACTCATATTCCATTAAGATCCACTTCAGAATTATTTTTATCACAGAACAAGAAAACAAATTTCTTTCTCTGCTGAAGTGGCCTCTCACAAGGGTAAACGTACCGACCTGGGGATTTTTTGTCCCAAACATTTGCAACATTGCTCCCCAGAACAGAGTGAAAAACACAGAAAATAGAAACAAATTCACACATTGTGATCAAATGCATAATTCTCCATTATGATAATACTACTATTTATAAATGCTCTAGTAAATATTTAAAATTTAATGTATTGCTTTAACTGCTCTTTTTAATTTTGATCCACTCTGTGTAGTGAACACATATTTCAAAATATAACGGAGATTGCTAGCCACAGATGTAATGAATTATTTTTCAGTGTTAGTCACATTTCTGGAACAGATGGATTTAGCCTCCTGGCTTCAAAAGTAGTACCTAAGAGTAATGACGTATTCTGGAAGCTAAAATTCAGGTCACTTCTACTTCTGCATTCTTTCTAACAGAATTTTAATGATCTGGAAGCTAAATGCCTGCACAAGAAACATTGGAGCTTTTTAGAAAAGCATAAAATTATTCTGAAATAATCTTCAGACTTGAGGAATTCAGACATTAAGTAAAATAAGAATCAAATATTATGAGCTTTGTGAACTCCTAGAATCATCAGCTTTACATTTCCTACTGTCATGGTTACAGATAAAAAACATCCCATCAGAGAACAGCAACTGACCTGTGTGATTCATACAATCTGCCAACACCGTGTGCATAATGGCTTTACTTAAAGTGGATGCAATGCAGATGTACTATCTATGAGTACTCATGCATTAAAGTGAAACATGTCTTATGAGTATTTTACATAGCAGTCATAAGAGAGTATTTCAGTGACTCAAAAAATTGAACATTAGCTAACAAATTAAATTTTGAATGAGCCTTTGGAGTAATATAATTTGATGTTTACCTGTTTTGCAGTTTAAATAAGCAACAGGCAACAGATGACAATTTGAGGATAACTCCCTCGAACTTTACTTTGGGATTTACCAGAATTAGCATTAACATAATGGCATAAAGAGTCATTTGGGGGAAATCTTCTCTTGTTTCAAGTAAACTTATCCCTTCCTGTTCTGACCACATGGTCATTACACAGTCCTAGTTTTATTATAACCTGAGGGTGGAGATATATTCATAGTTATTTCAGGTACTTCTAAACATAACATGGCAATTTTTCATAAATGTACGATTGTTGTCAACTTGCTGTCATGCAAGCAAACTATTGAAGGAGCTGCTGTAATCATGTCTGGACATAGTGAATAACATTTAAATAAATTTTGGGAGAGAATTTCCTAACTGAATCAGGAAGTCTGAAATCCTGCTAGTTCCCTCTTTCTACTACATGATATTGTACATATTTTAATTCAATTCTTTGCCTTTGTTCCTGTATTTCTGATGCAGAAATCTTCAGCAATGAGTTTGATTATTGCACTACTACAAACACTCTTCTTCTATGTCATGCTAAAATAAGAATTCGTCAAGAATCTCTTTAGTTTCTGAGGCCTGCTGTGGACCAGTAGAAAGGAAAACCTGTACTCCAGCATAGAAACTGAAGTTGTCTTAGGCTTTCATATTTTGGGTGGTAGAGGAGGATTCTGGGATGAACTATTACACATTTCTATTGTGTTAATGTTGTATTACAGGACCAGACTGTAGCCCCATTTACAGTTGAAGAAGAGGAGACTGAGGGGAAACCTCCTTACAGTCTACAACTTCTCCATTAGGCAAAATGAGGGGCAGTGACAGAACCTGAGGGAATGGCCCGAAGTTATGTCAAGGGAGACTTAGGTTGGATATTAGAAAAAGGTTCTTCACCTAGAGAGTGGTTCAGCATAGGAACAGGTTCCCAAGGAAGTGGTCACAACACCAAGCCTGACAAAGTTCAAGAAGCGTTTGACAACATTCATAGGTATATGGTGTGACTCTTTGGGCTGTCATGTGCAGGGTCAGGAGCTGGACTTTGATGATCCTGATGGGTTCCTTCCAACTCAGAATATTGTGTGATTCTGTGGTACTCCATCTATCCACCTTGCTTTCAGAGTGTAAAGACAAGTATATTCTGTGTGAGTATATTAAATCAAATACCACTGAAAAGACATAGAATTGCTCATTTTTCAGTTTGTTTGTTGTTTTTGGTTTTTATTTTGCCAGGCATATAAAGCATGAAGAATAAGTTTTAAAAAATGGCAATGCATTTTGAAGAATATATTCTTTGATTCAAACTTTAGGAAATTATAAAAGTATTTTAGAAAAACACCTTTTTTCAGTAACCTGATTATTTTCCTTTAGAACACTTCCTTTTAATCCCATGGTAGATCCAAGACATGTGTAAAGCAAAATACAGACCAATGAATACAAAGTTGATAAGGAGGGGACACATTCAAATCTGGGTTTGAGACAGGTGTTTTGAAAATCTGCTTAAACCTAGAATATTTTAAAATACTAGAGCAATTGGATCTTGTGAACAGAGCGTTCCTGAGTAGATGAAGGCTAATACCAGAAATTTCTTGCTATTATGGTTGGTGGCTTCACATAAGACACAAATTCCTAGATTTCTTCCCTGTTGGCAATGGGTTCTCAGTGAATTTTGGGAAGGAGTTTTTTGACTATTTAGCTCTTCCTAAGACTTGACTGGGAACCTTACAGAGTTAAATAGCACAGTCTTTTTGTTGTGAAAACACAGATATTTTTAAAATAATTATATGTCTTACCAAATAATACCCTACAAAGGTGTTAACAACATAATACACATACTAGACCACCATATGACTAACATCTACTGGTGACCTTAACACTAGTGTCCATAACACTAGTTGGTGTGAGGAGTGATTATTAAACATGTTTTAAGCATTGTAATCACCTGCTATGATTTATAATTGATTCATATTTTACTATTAGCTATTTATTTGTTCATTTAGAGATTTTAGAAACAAACCTTTGTCACAAAACAGGATAGAAAACAGTCACATCTTGTATCACTAGAGTTTAGCAGTCCAGATTTCCATTCCTGCCACTATGTTTTCTTAAACGGCATTTCCTAATCTGAAGCCAGCAAACAAATCTAAGAAAGAGGAGAAGTGGGGGAAACGACAGACATGCAGAGTGTGTCACTGTTACTTTGGAGTACAGAGCCAATAAGGAAAGGATATATTTAGAGCAGATTAATTTTCATCTAGAATCCCGTTTATCAACTGGAATTGGAACATCAGTAATTCAGGTGGCAATGCAACAAGGCGTCTTTTACTGTTACACCGGCTAAAGATAATGACTTTTTGTCAATATAAATCAGTCTACATTCAGACCAATTTTTTTTCTTGGCAATTTTTCAAGAGTGTTTTCCTATTATAGTTGAAAAGGTTTAATAATTATTCAGAATGTACTGAGTACAGGGCTTTAACTCATGGTGTCTTAACTTCCAGGCATTCCCAAAATTGCATGGAAACAAAATATGTATAAAAATTTTAATAATCCATGGTAAATTTATCATAAAACAATCTTCAATTTTAAGGCCAGGCTATTGTGATGCAGAGTGAAAAGTAAGACTATCTGTTTTCTTGAACTTGTAAAATTACTAAGACCGATCACCACAAAGTCACAGAATATTCTGAGTTGAAAAGGACCCACAAGGACCATCAAATCCAATGCTTAAGTGAGCATCAGATACAGGGCCCTAACCCTAACCCACCACCTTGGCATTATTAACACCCTGCTCTAAACAATTGAGTTTATCTCAGGACTAAGGAGATATATAATATTTTTTTAAAGACTTTTTGCTGAAAAGAGCAATTAAAATGAAGGTATATCACAAAAGAGATAATATCCTCTAAAATGAGAAATGAGGTTATCACATGGAGTCATGATCAGAAAATGGTGGTTCAGCTATTTCTGGAAGATTTTATACAATTGTCATCGGTTAATATATCGAGACACTCTATGTGTTTAGATAAACTACCTCATGATCCCTGGGATAATGCTTTACATGTCTGTGAGCTTTTCACCTACTGATCTCAAATTGCTGTTCAAACACACTCTCCAGCATCCATGCTGAGCTCTCTGCTTTACAGCTGGAGAAAACCGACATTTCCGAGCTGTAAGTAAAATTCCAGTTTTAGTTTTAATACTGCTTGAACTTTGATTATTGACATCTATTTCTTGCACACCTTTCACAGACCACAAAATTTCTACGGATGCTCGCAGTAAGAGGGATGGAGAGACCCCCTTACACCCTGTAAAGTCTCCAAGGAATGCAATCTCATTATATCCTGCACAGAGACACTGCTCGCTTAGTAAGGGGCTGCCAGACTTATCTGAAGGTGAAATAAAGCTCTGAACATCCCCTCTAAATGTGCTTCTGAAGCATTCTGCATCTGCTGCAGAGCTGAGTAATCACATGTGTGTCCTCCTGCCTACCAGGGCACTCCAGGATGAACTTTACTTTAGGCTCCCTTTGGGAGGATGAGACTTTAAACGGAACTATTAATTGTTGCTAGGGTTTATGAGGCATGTTTGCCTGGCCAACTGCACATCTTCCCTGTACTTATTAAAAAAGAGGAAGTGGCCTCTGATGAGCTGAATCAGCTAGTCCACACCTGTAGTGTGCATTAACAATGAAGATGTTTGTGATTCCTATGGAAAGCCTGGCTACAGCATAGTAATGCTTCATACTAAGTTATGATTAAAAAGTGAGCCTGTGGCTCCCTTTTAGCAACAGGAGGCAGATTCAGAAATGGCAGCTCTTTTATAATGATACCACAATGACTTTCCTTGATGAGATCCTTGAGCTTGTAGACAAAGGTAATACACCTCATGAAAGGTAGGCACATAGGGCTCTGCTCTCAATCCATCAGTAACCACAGCTCAGAGAGAATTCTTCTTCACGATTTGAGAAGGCAGAGTTTTCCTTCCTGCCAACTCAACTCTTGGCTTGGAGACAAAATAAATTAATGTGTAGGTGTGTGCTTAGGAAGATGTGACTAAAGCATAAGAGTATAGGAATGCAAAAATTTAGCTGACAAGAGTGTAATTGGACCACTGGGAATTTTTTCCACTGTTTTTATTGAACTTGGATTTTATTTTTTTTTAATATTCCTATCCAGTGCTCATGAGAAAAGGGCAAACTTGATCTCTGGACTCTGAATTCAATAGTTCTCCTGTGGTTTATTCACATAACCTCATGTCCAATAGTTGTTTTTTGTTTTTTTTTTCCTTATGAAGTAAGAGTTTATAAACAGTAAATGCCCCTTTGAGTACAAAAAAAAAACATTTTGAGGAAGAGGAGACCTCTCCATATGTTGTCCATGTTAGGATCCTCCAGATGCCTTGCTCTGACATGCCCCCTGCACCTATGGGCTTGTGACAGCAAAGAGCCCTTCCATGCCAGAGAGTGAACAGAAGAAAGGGTCCTGATTCAGATTGCAATTTTCTCTCGTAGGAATCTATTTATTAAGGTCTTCATAAGTCCCTGGGAGGAGCCTTGTTATTGCTCACAGTTTTTCTTCAATTAGTACCCATGGGATTGGATGACTAAATTTGATAATTTTGGGGCAGGGAGGTAGCTGATTTGGTTTGGTCAAAAATGCCCAGAGCTGAAGGAAGAGGCAGGACAGGAGCAGTGGGAGGCAGAACTACCACTGCAGCTTTTGGGGCTCCTGTGTGCAAATTGCCCTCCTGATTGCTGCATCCCAAACACCTTTCATCCCACAGTGCAAGACCAAGATAGGTCACTTCTACAGTTTACAAAGGGCAAGAAACTGGCTTTCCTCAAGTCAGTAGGTAAATATCATTTTGTCTGAGTCACACAGAAGTTGATTCAAGGCCAGAAGACAGAAGAGTAGAAGGCAGATTTGCCTGTGAACTGATGGCACACACAGCTGTCCTTTCCCTTCTTACAGGGTGGCCATGAGACCTGCGTCTTCATGAGCCTCTCACCTGGGCCATGACTCATTAGGGGCTGTCATAGCCATATGCTACAAGGATGGGTGAAAATTTAAAAAAAATAAATTGAATGATTATTACTTCCTTGAGCTCATCCAGGGAAATATTATTTATTTATTATTTGGGGCTGCATATTTCAAGCCCAGAGAAATCCCTTTTCCTTCACGCCTACATGCTCGATGTTATCAGCCTAGTTGCTTCAAAAGCACAGTCTTATTGCATGATATGCAGCATGTGGATTTAAATCAAACTCAAAATATATCTCTTTCTTTTCACCCCACTTGAAATTATCTGGGAAACACAGGCCTGGGGCCTTAATTGCTATATATCTCAGCTTCCTGGTCAGTATGAAACTCTATCAACCCAGAAGTATCTGTATGCAATGTACTGTAGTGCAACCTTTCGAAAACTCTGTGTGTGAAGGAGAATTGAATGACCAGAGGAGCAAGTACAGCTGCAAAAAGTCCCTGTGTGAATGTCTTTACTTTTTTATCAAGTCAAAGCTCCCTATGTTCTTCAGAATTGAAGCAGACTGGGAACAAGATCCCAAAATAACTAAAATTCCACTAGCATTACCAAGAGCAACAACAATAAAACCTAAGACTTTCGTGATATGGGGCAATCTTCTTCACAGCCCCCACTCCATGTTTGCTACTTTCTGACACATAAATGGTAAAGAAGGAAAATATCTTTCAAAAGGGACAGTACTGTGAAAGTTTTATGAATGCATGGCTAGGTTAGCCTGCATTCATTTGTGCAGCTTGCCCTTCATTGTTCTCTGAGTTTTTGCCAAACATCTCTGTTGTACAATCTCTGTGGCTTGCTTTAATAAAGTCACAGAAGTTTCTAGGGGTGTAACTAAAGTTTCCCCCTCCTTTCTGTAATTATACAACATCCGCCACAATAAGACACAGGTGCTAATAGGAGGATTTGTGCCATGATTTACAGTAATTACCAAAGTTCATGCTGTAACATAGGAAAATGGAAACACCCAGCTATACATTTAAAGAGCTGAGAGAAGACTTAAAAAACCCCAAAACCTCTATAAAATCATGAGAAATTATTTGTCTGTCCACTGAATAAATTCTCTAATTTCCTTCTGAACGAAATCAACTGTAATTGATTTTCTGTACTGTGTACTGACTCAGACTGAATAATACTGGTTTAAACCAAAAGCAGTCTCACTGAAGTCAATTTCATCACTTGAGACTTCTGCATGGAAAAGTCAAATACAGTGATGGCAGACAAGCCCTTGCATATGAGGGAGTAAGGGGAATTTGTGAGAAAGGTCCTCATGGTTTCAGCTTGTTTAGTGTCTAGAAAGACATTTAATAGGTAACTTCAAAATGTGTTCATTGGTTTGGAGTGTTTCCAAGCTCTTTCCTGCAAAGAGCTTGTTGCAGGATATATGATTCAGAGTTTGTTATTCCATGTTCATTATTCCAATGGAAATGGGATGATGATTTCTATGTTGAGGTACTAGACAGAATGATTAAGTGTGCCAAAGCTTGGACTATGTAACTTAGAACCTTCTAAAATGTTTCCATTCTCACATCTGACCTCATTCAATTTATTTAATATGCATTTGAAGGAATGTCTTTGACAACTCATTTTCTCTGCAAGGGAAATCTGTGGTCTTTCAAGGAACAAATGAAACATATATATACAAAATATGCATTAAAAAAAAATCAAACATTCTTCATGATCACAACAAACGCCTATCTTGTCAGGGTTTTATGGCCTACTTTGTGTAGTAAATTCTATTTAACAGTAGCTGTAGCATATTTCTTTGGGAAAAACCCCAAACAGTTACAGAGTGACAATGCATAGCAGCCTCACTGTCTAAGCTGCAAACCTATGACCAGAATGCAAGTACATAGCCTGTGAAGATACTCTTGGGCTTACCTAGGTCAGAGCACTGCACCACGCGAAGATGGCACTGGCAACGGAAGGGGCACACTGGTCCAAATCCAGACATGTCACGATCATCTGTTAGAGGCATGTCGGCTGACCCTTCATCTTCCAGCATGAAGTCAAAAAGGCCCTGCTGGTGGAACGGCTTGGCCAAGCACGCTGGCAGCAGTAGGATGAAGAAGAGAGCCAGCCTCTTCATGGCTTAGTTCATCTACTCCCAGCAGAACCTAGGTTTCAAAGCAGCATATTAACAAAAGTAGCAGTTTCCCACAGCTGCACAGTTCCTGCTGAAGGAGGTCCAGCACATCCACCAATTGCATAACTGTTCCTTTCAATAAAAGAACACTGAATTGTGAAAATAGGACAGTTATGTGATAGGACTCTGGTAACTGCCTGTCAATAGGCTCTATTTTTTTTTTTTTTACAGAGCAGTTTGAAGGCAACTGTAAACACATCTGTTTGCATATTTAGAGTAATATTTATTAGAAACAGGCAATGCTGTCAAATTTGTTATGCAAAACAGTCAAAGCAATAAGACATATTTTCCATGTGCCTGTTTTCAGCCAACATAACAGTCTATTTGATTTCATTAGCATTTATTTCATAGCAATGGATTTGTTCCCTGAGGACAAACCTGAGGTTCCCAAACTCACTGTAATTCAGTATTTCATGTCTTGAGAAATATTTTTTTAAGTGCCAACTTGCTGTGTGTTTTAAATTATAGCCTAGTAAAACTTACTGAGTAGGATCTAGTGACTGGGTGGAGGGAAAGGGGAAGAACTTTAGCTGTTTAAATGCACTATACTTCTTTCCCAGTTTAAAGAGCACAATAAATGGAATACAATGTTGTGTTATTTCAAATATTCTTGGCTTTCTTTGAAAATGTTTGACATGGACCCTGAAAATCCTCTGCTTTCCACTGCATAAGCATTCAAATTGGTTCTTGTAGTGTCATGTGCACATTTTCTAATGATACTTCAGGGCTTCCTTCTGCAGACTTTTGGGTTCAGGAGCAACTTTACACAAGCATGTATTTACATAGATATGAACTAGGAAAACTGCTTGAAATCTGTTCTCAGGACCTAGGTCTAAATACATCTCAACATTCTGTATATTGTTTTACCTGTTGTGCACTAAGGAGAAATTACAAAACTGATTGCAGTTTTTGTATCAAGACTGCATAGATCAGCTACTTTCCTGAAAATTATTTTCTTTTATTATGTATTTTATATAAAGAGGCTTATACTTTACAAACTTTCTTTGGTCTAAGGGAAACTCAAAAAAAGTAAAAACTAAGAAATATGTCTTCAAGTTACCAAGTGACAGAAAGGCTAACTTGTCATCTATATAGGAGCCTTTTTTAAAAATGGATGGCATAGTCCTGAACACAGATGTTGCTCTTTGTACTGAAAGCAAAAATGTCCACTTGTTTCTTCAGGTCAATGTCTTTTGAAATGCCTTATTTGGGTCCTAGCTGGGTTTACTTCTTTTTCTAGCAAAAATTATCTGACAGTTAAGGGCATGGTATAGCATTTTTCAGCTGAGTAGTCATTTATGGAAAGATTAAAAAAAACTGTGGGAGAGGCAGAGGAGGAGGACAGTCTCCCTCTCTACACTGGCATATGGAACCTACAAGGTTCTAACAAGAACAAGGGCTATTGGGTTCACTGAAGCCTATCTTTCTAAAATACTGAAACTAGGCTTATTTATTTATTTTGGTGTGGAGTGTTTTTTTTATTTTTTGGGGGGAGGGAGAGGAGGGGTTGGGTTTGGTTTGTTTGCTTTTGTTTTTTTTACACTATCCAACTTCTATTAAGGACTGGAATAAGATATAATTTATATGGTACAGTACTGTAGAAACCTTTAAGTCTGTCTCTTGAGAGGATGATAAGGTTACATTATAAGATATGCTAATGGTTTAAAATCATAACCTACATTTCTGTGACCTACCTGACAGGAAGGCAAGTATTAAACAGGTTTTAGATATCCCAAAGATTTCCACGTGACATCTCATGGAACAAAGCACTATTTATGTTGTGTCTTTAAGAGACATGGTTGTTTTCTTAGTTGGACATGAAAGTGTTTCTATTCCTGGAACAGACATCTTAATTACTGCACGCACTGAGGGGCTTCATTGACCCCCAACATCAACTATAGAGTCAGAGTTTTTAGCATGTTATGTCAACCCAGTTCACTGCTGTGTAAACTCATGACATGTAGAAGGGGCAGGCTGTGTTCCCATGTGCTTCCCATTCTCCTGTGCTTCCTCCTGTCCTGGCCCCCCACCAACACTGGGGCTGTGTCCCATCCCCACCAACACCCCCACAGTGCAGGCAGAGTACACGCAGACAAGTTAGGATGTCATGGCAAAGTGGTGTTAATGCGCGGTGGTAAGTTGTTATCATGGCTTCATCTAAAAAGATATTTTCTTAACAATAATTATTATGTGCAAATTATTGTAAAATAACAATGCAATTTATTAGTAGTCTGAAATGAGGAGATAAGTTTGCTAAATCATCACCATTCATTGCAAAAAGATGCTTTGTGAAAAAAATAGAACATTACCTCAGTAGGAATTATTTTTCAAAATGTACAGTAACATCAATAAACACTGGGAATACTGTATGCTAATCCTGGAATGTCAGTAGCAGTCAGTACTTTTAAAAGACCTTCCTCAGCACTCTCAATGTAATAACACCATTTTAAAATATTTTTAAATATTTAAAACTTCTTGTATTTCCTCTCAGGGTCACTGCTAAAGTACTATCCCTCCTAAGAATGCACCATCAGGATCTTGTCCTGGAGTTAAATTGCTATCACTCAAAAAAGCCTAACAAAATGCAAAAGCATTTTGAAAATGTCTTCACACTTTCCTGCTTACTTACATTAATACTGATGACTTCATATATCTCAGCTAAACCCTGCAGTAGGCCTTTTCCTTTCATCCCTCTTTTGTAAAAATTACAGTAAAATCAGAAAAAGTTGGCTACAAAGTAAAGCTGTAGGACAAGAAAATACATAAAGTATACAAAGTGAGGATACAGCAGAGAAAATAGCAGATAAAAGCTACATATTGATAGGATATAGGAACAGATATGGTTCTGCATATCTTCAGTCATACACATATTCATCCTGCAGACACATGTATCTGTTCCCATTGTTTGCATTGCAAATGAACATAAACAAAGAAAAAGATGTATACAAAACTGTTCTAGCAAGAAATGTTTATAGTTCCCTTACAAAAAAATTTAAAAAAATAGAGAAGGCAAAAAAAATCTAAATTCTCACAAGTTCTGTTACCCAATATTTATGTCTGCAGGATATAACTGTTTAAATTTGCTTTAATTATGTGTTTACAATGAGGAAGACTTTTCCACAAACAGAGGAAACTATACGATAAGCTTGGCCACATTTCAGTTTAAAATACCACTGGAAATATGCTTCATCAGTTCACGTCACCACTATATTGGTGGTCTTCTTGTCAGTTTACCCTAATATTAAGGTTTAAATATTGGTTCACCTATTGTCAGAAATCTCTCAAAGTTCCACAAAAGACAAGTTAAAAACATACACGCAGTTTCAAAAAAAATCCTCTCCATTTTATGTGTTACCCATTTTGTGCAATAAAGTCTAGATGTGAAAACATAGGGGTTGGAAGTTTTAGAGCTTAAAACTCTGTTAACAGGAGTTTCAACACTAGGAATTTTCTTTTCTACTATTTCATTCACAAGAACCTTCTTTAAACATGATTCCCTTGTTTGTACCCTGTAACATAGCACTTTCTAACATTACAAAGGCACACACTGAGCCCGTTTAACTAACTACTATGTAGTTTTTTTTCTCTGATATTGAAATTATATTCATCAGCGTCTGGAATATATATGAAGAAACCCGAATGAAAAAGAAATCACAGACTGCAGTTTAAAACAGAAATGTAAGCACACACACACACACACATTCTTTACACTGTCTACATCACCGATCCTAAACACTGGATTGCAAAGACAGAATACCCTGCTGCAAAAGTTTACAGTAAAGAAAAAGAAAGGACTGTAGCAGTGCTTATACAAATCAAAACAAGAGACAGAACAGTCAAACAAACAGTAGGAAATCTGCACAGTCCTTGAGAATGCATTCTCGTGTTTTCAAGAAACAAAAGTGCTGGAGAGAAAACTTTATATTGCTAAACATTTAGTAGGATTTTTAACTTGCTTATCTTAAAATTCAAGTAGTTCTTTCTATAGACTTGCCTGCAGTTTTATTAATGCAGCATAGTTCAGGAGAATTACTAAAAACCGTACCTTTTAATCCAGGGATTTGCAACAGGAGCTCTCAAAGCTGAGATGTAATTAAACTAAATATTCAACCCAGGCAAAAGGCTTTGCAGGTGTGGAAAGGAGGAGGGGGTAAATTCAGCTCAGTGACTGTCACTTGGTGGAAAACCCTCCTGCTTCCATTCCATAGCACAGTTAAAAAATAAGGTTTCTCTCAATGAACACAATCCAGGCTGACACCCACATTAGATCATATGGTAATGATATGTCTCCTGTATTGTAGCCAGAAACTTTATCAGCTCTTTTGCTTTCTTTTCCTCCTTTTTCGTTTTCATTTGCTTTATTTCTCTTTCAATTGTTTATGATCCCAAACTACTTGTACATTACAAACAGATTTTTAGCTGTAATCCATTTTACTTACTTTATTTATGTCCCTAGAATGTATATGCAGGAAAGTTTTCTTGGTTTTAACTATGGGGTTTTTTAAGATTCATTAATGAAAAATATGTTAGGCTGTTCTCTTGTTTATATTATTTTTAAGTCAAGGAAATGATATAAAATTAATCTTGGAGTTAGGCAAAGTGGAGATTAATATCAGAAGAAAAGAAAAAGTTAGCTTTAAGTAAAACTATTTAAACAGTTATCAACCTGCCTTTGCTTATTCTATAATCACTGTCAAACCAAGTAGTATGTAGTTTAATACACTATTATCTTCTCTAATAATAGAGTTTGTATTTATTTTTTCAAACTACAGCATGCTTTTGATATATATGAAAATCATGTTTTCATTTGTAATACGATTCTAACATTTGTGGTAAGAGCTGCTTTATATAAACTTTGCTCTTTTTTTTTGCTTTTTTTTTTTTTTTTTTCCCCTTCTTCACTGCCTTCTCACCAGGACAGCAAAGCAGAGGGGAAATTAGCTTTGACTGTTTGGTTTGGGGTGGGTTTTTTTGCTTGTTTTTGGGGGTTTTTTTTTGTTTGGATTTTGTTAAGGCTTTTTGGGGAGTTGGAGATGAGGGCTTCAGTGGGTTTTTTTGTTGTTATTTGGGGTTTTTTAAGAGACAGAGGAGATTTTTTTAAAGCATGAAAGGAAAAACATATCTGATTCATTGTTCAGATTTTTATTTTATTTTAGTGATTTCTGGGTTTATGCAAATGCCAGTGGAAACCAAAATACAATTTCTTTATTCCTGCACAGTTTTAAAAGTAGAGCAAACTGGAAGGAAAGAAAATACAATAGTTACTACTTATTTTGTAATCCAAGCACATTGTGAACACACGTAGCTTCACTCTGCTGTTAGCTGCCCTATCTGAATAGTAAAGGCTTGTGTCTCTGTGTTTTGACTTGTATCTTTTTATTTCTGCCCCTAGGCTAAGACCAGGTGCAAATCTGGAATTAAAGCATGTTAAATGCGAAATGATGTTTAAAAGAAGTCAGAATTTTTTGAAACACAATAATCTCTTAATATTGTGGCTGTCCTCTTCATTTAAATTCAAGAGCTCTCATAATTGTTCTCCTTTGGTGGAAAAAACCATGGTAGAATCATTGACTTTTAGTTTTGGTCTGTGCAGAACAAAGGTGCAATCAGACGTCTTACGTAATGCCTTCTTTACACAGCCTACTCTAAAACTTAAGGATCATTTATTCATCCTTAGTCCTTAAACTAACTTATTTTCCCTGCCTCTTCACTGAATTCAAGACTGCTAATGGTTTTTGTTGTGACATTTTTCTACATATGATTAGTGGTGTTCCAAGCTTTCATGCTTACAACAAAGCCTTATCTTTGTCTAGAAGTGTCGCCATGAGGCTTGATGAAATCTTGGCTGCATCTTAGTAATGTCAGTTATTTGAACCTTGGTCACCAGCTGCATCTGGTGTTTAAAAACATTTCAAAGCAAGATTTTGATGAGGAACAGGTCAGGGTAAACTTGTTTCCAGTTTGCTTCACAAAATCCATCCATATCCTTTTCCAGCAAAATCTTAATACTTTTGTTCTGATATCTGCTACAGGGTTGAAAGGTGCTCTAATTTAATAATTCAGTCATTTCTTTGGAGGCAAAGGAGAGACAGACAGCTATCTCTCCTTCTTTCTGTCTTAGGCTTTAGGGAGAGTCAAACCATAATGTGAAGACAAAGGTGGGAAGAGGTGAAGTACAGGGTGTCTTCTGGGTGGGCTGGGGGTCCATTCCAAGAATGGAGTGGAAAAGATGTTACCTCTTTTAGGAATTATGAAAACAGTTATGCTATCTGTTGATGCACAGAGGTAGAAGGAGTATGTTTTAGGTGTCCAAGCCCTCCTGAAATGGAAAGTGGAGGATGTGGAGGACATAGCAACTGAATGAGAGGAATTTTGAATACTGGTGAAGTGCCCTATTACTTGTTTTGAGTCAAGAAATATTGGTGCCCTTCTCTGGATACATAATATCCAGAGATACTGTGCCTTTATGGGAATGCAGGATTTTTTCTGATACAAGTATTTATTTAACCCCACTTTTTCAACCTAACAAGCAAAGTACAATATTAAGTCATTATGTAATTTTATGACCCATGACCATACAGAGGGTCTAGCGTCAATGAGCTATCCTCCACAGTGTGACCTACTTTGAGTACTGCTTAGACCATATAAAAAAAAAAAAATCATTATTGGAATAGTTTTGGTTTCTATCTGATGTTATTACTCCATTTTAACCAGCATTTAGGGCTACATGCTCCAAATACTGATTCCCAGAAAGTTACAGGCAACTGCATGTTAATATCATTTATATAACAATTGTTTTATTAAATTTTGATGGATAGCATCTGCTTCATTTGCTTTTAGGTTATTTTGAGGATCTTTCAAAGGGAAGTGGCGGGAAAGAAGGCAGGAAGCCTTCTTGCTGGGGACTGCTCTACTGGGGTCTGGTGGAAGCCTCTGCAGGAAAGAGATGAACACTGTAAGGAGCAAACACACCCTGGGGAAATTGCTCCTGGAGAATGGCGCTGGGCTGGGAAAGAGGCCCATCCAACAGGCACTCAGTGCTGCCTGCACAAGTTGCAGACTGCTTAGAAGAACTGACATAATCTGTCCCTGGGAGTGGAAAGAAAGGCTTTTATTTAGGGAGTCTGGGAAAAGAATTGCATTTATTGCAATTCAGAGAGCTAGTGGAATAAAACCAAAACAGGAGGAGAGGATCTGTTCCGCAAGAACATGGTACCCCAGAGATTCAGGTTCTTTCTCAGCCTAAGTTTTCACTGCAGAAAAAAGCATTTTTCTTATGCTGCCCTCTAATAGATCCCAGCTTTGATGATCAAAGACTGGCTAGCATTGTTGTGGTTATTATGGTAAAGAAGGGCAGGAAAGACTGCCTCAAAGGTAGGTGCCAATCCCATCAAGAGTGGATGAAAACATCCCCTGCTTAGCTGCCTCTCAGGGGCCCTCTCCACCTCCTCTGTATCTTGTACCTGGACTTTACTAGCTCCCTAGCATGGCATCATCCACATTCCCTAGATAATATTGCCTGTCTCTTCTTTTTACATTAGGCAAAATAATATCTTCCAATTAACTGCAGTAAACTTTACCATATCAGTGGAGTTTCTCTACTTAAAATGTGATATTCATCCTAGTTTTGTGAATATTGATCCAGGTAAATATTGACCCAGGCACAGCCTAACAAGGTAGTTAAAGAGACAGAAATGTAATTTCTGGATATTCTGAGTATGAAAGTTTCCTTCAGTGCTCTGTGACCTCAGAAATTATCATCCTGCTTCTTCACATTTGTACAGATCAAAAGATCTAATGCATGAGGTTTTGAACGCATGAAAGTAGTAGTATTTTTTTTATGCAGCTATGAAAAGCACTTCTTGTATAAGTTTGAACAAAATGCAACCAAACTTCAAAAGAGAGGCCTCTCTTTGAAAGAACAGTCTCTTCTCTCACTGTCTATCTTCTCATCTCTGTCTTTCCCACTCTGCAAGAGTATGTACTGTTTACATCTAATAGTCATCTCTCCGCTCTCTTCTGAAGGCAGTCTGTGGCATCTACAGGTCACTCGAGGAAACAAATTAAAATTTTCCTCAGCTGAAGTATCTGACATGTGATCATTTTCTTTACTTTGGTCTCTTTTCTTTGGCAAGGCCAATCTGTTCCTGTACTTGACATTGGCTTTGCTTTCTACTGGCATTTCTAATCTCTCCTGAATCAAATAATTTTGTCCAGGTGTACCTAGCAGCAGCAGAAGTTTACCCCATATCAACATAGCCTTAGTACTCATTATGATTTCAAATGTTCTGAACTCAACTTCCACCCTTGAGGAGGAAACCTTTCCTAACTATACTGCACGTTTTTTGTAGAGCAGATATTTTGAGATTGCTGCTACCTCTCTCCCTAAAAAAATACAGCTAATAGGTGAAACTAGACTTTGTATGAATCCTTCCGGCTCTTAGCCCTCCTAGAAACAAAGAATGAGAGAAAAGTAAAAGCCATTGCAGACCAAAGAACCCAGAATCTCACTCTGACTTTACCTCTTCACCTTTAATTAATGTTGAACAAAGCAGACAAAAATGCTTGCTATCATGCACATGGTTATATGTTTGTATCAGTCCTCAGGTGCTCCACTTGCTGTGCTTCAGTGATAGACAGCATTACACTTTGTTCCAGCCTGGTTTCTGTGTGAGTGTCAGCAGCCTCTGTCCTCAGGAAAATCTCTTATACAAAGAAAAGTGTGCACTGGCACATACCCCTTAGCAAAGGATCCAGGAGGCTACAAGTCTCCATGGAAAACACTTTCCCAGGAAAGAGTGTCACTCTGAGGCTGCGGGCTGTGAAAGAGGGAGTGATGACTGGAGAGGAGAGAGGATTAGTTTAGGCAAGAAGAGATTAATATTCTTTCAAGTGAGCAGCTGCTTCAACAGATTTTGGCATTTCTCTATATTTCACAGTATCATGAGTTGGAGTCCAACTATTTTCAAGGTTCAGATGAAAAATTAAAACCTTAATTCTAATTTTGATAGCACTTAGATCATGCTCTGGACAAGCCTTGTCATCCCAGCTGAATTACACAATGCCCTAGAAAAGGATGACAGTAATTCATGCAAATGTTGGAATTGTATTCCTCGCATGTCCTCTTTTAGTCATGGGTTATGAACTAGCTTTCAAAATGAGACATATCCTGTGCAGCTCTGAACAGCCTATCCTAGATCATGAAAAACATGTGAATACCAAGGTTATCCTGGTTTTCCCATTTAGTCATCACTGAGTGTAAACGTTCAGATGGAGCTGGTGACTGTTTTACTGAGGAAAGTCCTGAAAAAAAAAGAGTAGAAGAGGAAAAAAGGACATTTACATAAGGTTTTTGTCTTTTTCTCTCTATTAAAATGCTCATTTTTGTGTGTCGGCAATCTGTTGAGGCAATAAAAAATTCTGACATCAGTTTAACATAAAAAATTATGACTCAATATATAAGCAATGCTAGTTTTGTATGGACTGTGTGTCCTCAGTATAGAGGAAAGAAGGATGAAATGGAAGTTCATAAAAAAAGGGCAGTAGTCATTTTTAAAGTGATTTTCACACTATAATGGCTTAAAAAGAAAGAAAGAAAAAAAAGTAGTCTTGGATATTTTGGGAACAGTCTTCAAAATATCCATTGCATTTCATTAGACAATTGAAGAGTCATTCACTTTTACTTGTCATTAACCAGATATGGCTTTTTCTTTGACTACTATTCAAAGTGTAAGTGTTCTATTTTTATTCTTATACATAAGTTCAAAAGATTGCTCTAACCAAGTAATTGCACTGATGTGTCTCAACAGAAAGTTTCCATAATCAATCTGGATAAAATATAAATAAATAGACTTTAATTCTACAGGTCAAGACTTTTAATGTCATGGCAATTCTTTCAGCTACTGAGTTACTGTGGAATATTTATTGGTAGTCAGAAAAAAAGAAGGCTATTCTCTTTCCACATTATTCATTGTTTTGTTTCCTTCTTAACCATTTGTTTCTGAGTTAATTTCCAGAAAAATGTGTTCCAGAAAGACCAGCTACCTTTTGATTTGGAGCAAAACACACATCTACTGTGTTTGAACTGAATAAAAGTTAAACTATCTTTATTATTAATATTCTTCATTTGCATTTCTTTATCTCACTTTTGAGTTTTTGGTTGGGTTTTTTTTTAGATCTGCATATGTAATGGATGAATTTATGAGCATGCTGGGACACAACTCAAGAAGACATAAATCACACAATCCTTATTGAAATGGCAGCATCCTGCGATTTATGCCATTTCTGAACTTAGCCACTGATTTTCTTACTCATATTCATCTACCAAAATATACAAGGAACCCAAAGCCAAATCCCAAACCCCATATCTAAGTCAAGATCTTTAAAGTTATTAACAGTTTTCCAAAATGTCCCTGATAGATTGGATTTTCAAAGACACTTTTAAAGAGCAATTTTTGAAAATCAAGCATTGGATAGTGCACTAGAGAATGGACACAGAAAACACCCAGGCAACCATATTATCTAACAGCTTTGGAGAAGATTGGTATATCTCAGCTACCAACTAAATTTAAGGATTGACTTATTCTGCTTTACATGTAAAAATATTACAGGATGTTTCAAAATGAATGCATCAACCTTTTATAACAAGATAGAAAGCTTGCTTCTGAAGAAGCCTCACATGTGCCTGCAAGCAGAAATCTGTTGAGACTATTCCTATAAAACTAAATCCTCCCCAAATAAGTTCTTGAGACTTGGACAGGTTAGACCAGTTGTTTTTCATCATGCTGTTGAGGTCCTTCCACTGTGTTCCTGCACACTGCATCTCCTCCAAACACTATGAATCAGCTCCACAAGGCGAATTACCTATCATTCTGTCACAATTAGAATATTCATCTCAGGATCTTACGCTGTATCAAACCCATTCACAGCCTGCAATGCCATTTTGTTGTCAATTTAAAATATACAACAGTTGACAAAAGAAACAATGGAATGAAGTCATAGAAAATAAATAACTATTTTTCAAATTATAGAAAAGAGAAAAACAGGTTTTAAAACTACAACCAAGAAAATGCTAGTAATTTGTAAACTCTGTAGAACCCTTCAGGCCTCACAAAATCGCTACTTTTGTGGCTTTATTGTGTTTGAGGTTTTGTGTTTGGTTTTTGTTTTTAACCTGCATGTGCCATTAATTTATGCTATATTTTGGCCTAAAGGACACCTGTTATTTAGTATGAAATGTCTAGCTAATAATCATGATCTATTTGTCAAGTGCACATCCAGGACTGAAGCATCAGGAAGAGTTTATTTTGCATCCTCTCTTCTTTACCCATGTCCCAAAGCTGTTGCATTCCCCCAGCTCCAACAGAATAAATCTCTGGACTATAGACTAAAGCAGGCTTGCAGGGACAAGCTAGGGTTCTTTAGGATTAAGATTACTTTAAATACATTTTTATTTTGTTTCATTTATTAGAGTATGTTTCAGGTTAAGGGAGAACAATATGGGTGACACTGAAAAAATATGAAATGCAACTTTCAAATACACTGGAGACAGCAAAATGATTTTGTAGCTCTTAAAAGTATTTTTTGAATTTTGAAAGAAGTTTCAGCCTGTTTGAGATTATAATTTTTGTAAGTTTTTTCTTATACCTCAGTATGTTTTATTTTTAAAAAGCAAAACCATAATATGACCTCCTTTTTATAATATAAGCTTGGTAGAAGATGAAAATTTACATTGTTGGATTTCAGGTCTGCAGCTTTTAAAAAGAAAAGCCAGATATCTTTCATCAAAGAAAAGCAGTCAAATTACTGCTTTATAATGAAAGTTTGTATAATATTTACCAATTTGAGAATTCCCAGGCCTATTCTGAAAAATTTACCTTTCACATATTCCAATTTTTCACCCAAACTAATATACGAGTGTATATTCAAAAGTGATGTGCATTTAGAGATTTGCCATTTTGTACTCTAAATGAGTAACTTTTATTCTAAATGAGAAGGAATCGTTGTTTGGTATTGAGGAAATATAAACCTTAGGCTAGGTGCTAAGAGGGACTATAAAAATATCCTGATGACCCTATGATTCCTATGACTCTACACTCGAGTCAAGGCAGCTGGCAATTTTATAGCAAATTGCAACACAATGTGACTTAATTAAACATGACATTTCTAGACATTCAGAGTACTTTAATCTCTCTCTCTCTTTTTTTTTTTTTTTTTTTTTTTTTTTACCTAGTTTCATTTTGTTTGCATAAAGCTGGTGAACAGGAGAGACTGATGTGACATATGCATCTGTTTTACCAATCTTTGACCTACAGTGTAGCCTTTGCCCAGACTGTCCAGGTTTATCTTAAGTGTAAAAGCTTAGTTTTGGTTTAGATCTACAGCTTAGTGAATTTTGGATTTCTGTGTTAGCTCTTAAGACGTCCAATTGGTAGTCTCAGACCAATCAACTCAAGATTGCTTTAGATAAAGAAAACTGTGCATCGGTTTCATACTTCTTTCAGTCTCTTTGCTCGTGGAGAACAGTATACTCCATATAGGCAGCAACTGGACAAAAAGATTTTTTTCTATTACCAATAGACACTTCTCCCATATTGGAATCCAACAAAACAGGTCCCAAATAAGCAACTTTCCTAAAAACAAAATTGACTACATGTTCTGAAACAAGGAGGAAGAGTTAGCACATCATCTTCTGGTTAAAATATTGTAAAAAGTAACCTTCTTGAATTCCTGGCTTTTCTGTAGACTTCAGAATTGGCTGAATCTACAAACATGAGTTCAGCCATTGAAGGGCTAATGTCTACATGCTCTCTTCTTATTTGACAGTGAATATCTGCCAAAGCTCTGAAAACTATTCTAAAACCAGGGGTTGTAACATATTTCAGCTGCCATTGTCTGTTTTTGTGTACTGATTGTGTGAGCACAAGCATAAACACAAGCAGAACTCAGCAAATCAGCTCTGAATAGATTGGAGCCAAACTCTATTGAGTGTGTCTCGAAGGTAAAATAAGAGATCAGCAACAAAAATGTACATATGATGTGGACATTATTTCTAAACACTATTTTCCATTTAACAGAGAATGAATGACACTGGACATCTACTTCAAATGTCTGAAGTAGAAGATTTTTCTGAGACTTCACAAAAAATAAGTGGTGCACAATTACAATTTTCCTTGAGGGACTGCAGGCTTGCAATTCTTCAGTTTGTCTGGTGTAAATGTTGCAGAGTAAAATGTAATATAAGGCTATGTTCAACCTACTAAAACTGGGGTTAGAGAGTCATTTAAATTGGACTGATTTAGTTACTTTTACCCTTGCAGAGATTATTTGTAAATATGTCATGGGAAGCACATATTATTTCAGAGAAATCTTATGTTCTGTCTGATTTGGTCCAAATAAAAGCTTCCTAAATTTTAATGTGTCTGAAATAATAATTGTGAAGCAAATTTTCAATGCCATTGAGCTTGAGTTTTCCTCTTCACTTTTAGAACGAAAATGTGGATACAAATTTTACAGCAATCCATTTCATATGAACCAGATACTGAGGGAACACTGAGACACACAATTATGTGATCTGTAGGCATGAAAGTATGGCCAGGCCACTTTAAAATTTCAGCTCAACTGGACTGTAGAGTCATATAGAGATGGCATTGAAGAGATTGCAATCCAGATATTTACTTGTGAAAACTGTTCTTGGAGGAGGGATATAGAAAAGGCAAAATACAATGTTAATAGAAACACAAATTACAAAATTAATACAAAATATTCATTATATTTTGTGTTAAATGCCACTAAATATAAGGCAGTCCAGTATGCAAAAATATGTATCCCGTGAATATCTAAAAGTTTATGCTTTAACACATAATGCTATAAATGCTAATTAGTATCTGGGAATCAGAATCTCTTTTGAAAAAAAAAATATAATTGAATGTGATAAAATTAAAATATTAAATAAATTAAATGAGGAGATAAAAAACAAGACAGAAAAATAAGGAAAGAGAGTGCTGAATGGAGAAAGATTAAAATCCAAGCTATTTGTGCCTATTGCACAACAGACTGAATAATTTTCCTCTCCTAGCACATTTATTTTTCTGACATCTTTTTCCATTATTAACCAATAAGACTTTAAAAGTATGTACACTTCAACACTCCCACTTTGTCTCACACTGAGAAATTTCTTTAGTCACTTCTAGAAAAAGCAATCTGTATTGTTACAAGGGAAAATCGATGTTTCAAGTTTCTTAATTTAAAAAGTGGACTTTCCAAAAATTTTTAATGACATGTAGAGTGGAATGGGCACTGGAATAATGTCATTAAGCACTCTTCTCCTTTCAATGTGGCCTGTCACACAGAGGCCACGGAAAGAAATCTGGCTGCTCACTGACTGCTGTTGGACCAGGTTTTGGCAGGACATTTCATCTGGGTTGCCCTAGTGTAGTTCTAGGGTTACACAGAGTATGATAAGAAGAGTAAAGACTGTCACAGGCATGTTGGAAAGCTTGTGTAGCTTATCTAGGATGGGCCCCAAGTGAAGCAGAAGGCTAATGGACATTCATAAATTAGCAAGAAAATCTGTTTACTAGATATGCATTGCATGACTTTTTTTTTCATGAAGTTTGTTTCTCAAATATTTATTTCCTTAATTTAACAAATTTTTGTTTGGTTTACTTAACAATCCCGCTCTTTGGAGCAAGTTATTCAAGAAGTGAATTTTTTTCCTCCAAAGTCATTCAGTTTTGTACATTATTTAAAAGATTTCTTTCCCCCCACAAGCAGCAGGATGTTCTAAATGCTTATTTAAAAGAGGGCAATGAACACTTCCCAGTATGATGTAAAAGTAAAATAAATACCATTCTCAGTCACATATTGCTCAGACAGACACAAAACAGATTATATGGGAGGCTGTGAGAAAACTGCCTGCCTTAACAGGCTGAGAAATTAAAATAATTTGAATAGTATTATTATAGTACATTTGGTCAAGGCTATTTTCATTAATCTCAAGATACATCTCTTTTGGCTTATGGTAGAATACTGAAAAATAAAATTTCTTTTCTTCTCCCAAGTAGTTTGGAAGGAAAATTTTTGTATTGTATTTTGAATAAGAAATATTATAGTATAGAGATCTTTTTACACTGTTCTTTATCAGCAACAAATTACAGAAGGAAAGATTTAGAAATGCATTTTCCAAAATATGTCAACGATCTGAAATAAACATTTTTCTCTAAACCAAACCTTTTTTACCAAATTCTGCTTCTTGCATTTTAAAAATTCTTTTCACAAACCTATGTTTGAGTGGGCTCCCTAGGGTTAAAGAAGGTAGCAAACTACATCTTACTGTACACAAGGGATTTTTTTCTCCTTAATTTCAGTAGGTATTGGATAGGCCCAAAAATAAGCAGGTCATTTTTGTGCATCATTTCAGTTGTGTTTTCTCAGTGGGAGATGTGGAAAAATTCAGTATTTCTAAAATGACATCCCATATCTGGGTACAAGTACATCTCTTGGGAATGTTATTAGAAAATTTAAGCTACTGTGAAATCATGTATGAACAAAACATTACAGGAAGAGTAAGCAAATATTTCATGTACTGGAAAATAAAAGTGTTGGCTCACATACACATTAATGAAGATCTTACTTCTGCAGAACACATTTAGAAGGAGCATAAATTTCATTAATATGGATTTTGTCCAGACTGCATTTTTCTCCACTAATGATAAGAAAGTATTTCATAACTCCCATTTTCACTATGTAATACTTAATCTTTCCTAGGCCTAAGATTGGCCTGACATTCTTCATGTAGGGAATATTTTGAAAATTACATATAACATACTGCTGTCTGTTAGTTGCTGCTGAGTTTTATTTTATTACCATATATGCAGGGTATCAGTGTAGGCAGCATATCAGGTACTTAGGGTGAAATAAGTTCAGTGAATTTACAGACAGAATGCACAGGCTTCTTGCCAGCTTTATTCTTTCACTCACTGTTTTTCAGTGTACCAGGAGTACTTCTAAATATCAAGCAGAATGAAGGTTTTTTGCCAGAAAATATATTTCTGCCACCTAAAAATTTGAAATAATAGAAAATGTTAGGCTGTAGAACTTTTGAATTATTACTAGAAGTGGGTTTGGTTTTTTGGGGGGGAGGTATTTATCTGGTAACAAGAATACAAGACTTATCTGTCATTTCAGGTCTCTAGGAGCTATGGTGTAAATATTAACATTAAAATTATATGTATTTAAGTGACATTTCAAAGGCTGACAAGTTCCATCCATATGATCTTTGTCCTTTGTTTGCACTTAGAAGGCTCATGGAAATGCAAGGATATTGACAAAGCCAAGAACTACAACACAACAAAAATAATAACAACACAACAATAATAATAATAACATTCTTGGTGCACAGCTTGTCTTTCAAAAATGGATGATTTCTGTCTTTGAATTTTCACTTTCAGCGATTTTAAAATATATTTAAGTTTGTTACAATTTCTGCTGAGCGAATTGCTGAGAAATTATAGAAGGTAGCATTCAAATATTCATTTGAACAAACTTTCATGTGTCTATACGTTCAGAAAAATACAGAAACCAAAAGGAAAATAATTTATAAATTGTTCAAATACTTGAAAATATTTTCCCCCCATACACACCTTAATGTAGTGTTAACTTAAATATTTTTTACTTCCTGTAGGCATGTGAAATTTCCAATTCACAGTTTTTCATACAGAGACAGATGCTGAATCTTTCCTCAGGAACACCTTTCACATTTTCTAAATACACTTACTCCTGTTTGAAATTTTTGATGTGATTCGTGGAGACAGCCAACCCCTAGGATCCTACAAATAAATTATTGCTTGCATTATTCTGGGTTAAAATTATACCTTATAAGATGGTCATAAATATTAGTCAACCCTCTAACTGTAAATATTATGTACCATACTGGTCTTGACATGCATATTCACATTTCTTGATACACCTTGTAGATACATCCAAGAAGTGTGGACATAATATGGAATTGAACTTATTAGCAGAGAATAATTTTCTTTTCCTAAACAATTAAACATAAATCACATATTATAAGATATATTGTCTGAACTCTTAACTCACTACAGATTTGTTCATTACTAAACAAACCTGCTGGACGAAATCTGTTCAAATTTGATAATTAAGGCATTTTCCTGGGGCTTATTGATGATTTCCCAGCAGCTGAGTGTACCATTGAATGGATGGTTTCTCTTTATTTTACTTAAAAGCTGCTGAATCATTCTTCAGATTACTGCGATCACATCAGCACAGGTTTAAAAAAGTTGCTCTGAGCAAAGAATTGAATTTAACATAGGTTTTTAACATAGAAATATACTAGCTATGTACTGTTGGTATATATTTGAAATATTTGGCCAGTCAGATTTTTTTCCCAAGGTTTTCTCAACTAGTAAAATGATGAAAGTTGAAAATACAGGAGTCAGGGGACTCCTGAAAAAATGGATTTCCTGATTGTGCAAGGAGTGGATGAAGACGTCTAGTCTGAGACTCAGAGACTGCCCCTGGAAGCAATGCTGATCCCCTGTGCCAGGCACCCCTCAGCAGTATATGCAGGGGAAACATTCACCTGTGGGGCACGCAGGCCTGCCTGGGGTTACCTGAACTGAGGCTGCATCTGCAGAAGGTGCATGAAGTGAAGAAAGTGCCCTCACAACTGCACTGGCAGGTGGCCACTGGAGGCACAGGGTGCAGCCAGGGGCTGAGTCACCATCCTGTACACTCTGGGGTCCCTTCACATCTGCAGTAAAGTGCAAGCTACCTTTCCAAAGGACTCAAGCCTAATTCATTAGGATTAGGCAATTTGGAAGTTTTTGTATTTATTTTCATTGGGTGGCAACTGCTTTTCTACAGCTCTTTCAGAATTACAGCTTACTTCATAGACCATCTGAAAAATTAAGAGACAAAGAATGTGGAAAATCAAATAGAAGGATGCAAACCATTCATGATTTCATGAAATATATTATTTGCTTTCTGATAGATGTTACGCACAGTAAGATGGCTTTAGCACTGCAATACCTTTAGCACTGCAAATATACCACCCTTATAAACAGCCTCTGGAACTGTTTTGCTGCTAATTCTACTGAACCTGCATAAGCATAACTTGTAAACAGATAAAAAAGGAAAGTGATTGAGTTACTAAACAATGTTTGAGTTTACTAAATAAAATTATGTTAGCATTCTGTATGCTTCCTTAAAATTAATTACTAAAAATACAGCTGGCAAGAGTAAAGCTAAAAAATTGGGAACTTTTAACAGAAAGCAAATGTCAGTCAGCTTTATTCCTCTATGCTACAGAGTCATAAAATATAGCTTCTTCTGTGACAGTTGCTTAAATATTTAGTAGAATAAAACAATATATACATAAGAGAGTCTAAATATAAATATTAATATACTGCAGTCAGGAAACTGTATAAGTAGAAAAAAAAGAATTTAAATTTAAGCCAGAAGTATGGAGATGTTCCATTGTCCTCTTTTCCAGTGGGAGGTTGTTTTCAATGTGTAGTATCAGCAGGGGACCTTAGCCTATCCGTGGTCGTAGAGGTCTGCTTCATCTTCTCATTTATAAGTCTGCTGCCATAGGAAGTGAGGTTTTCATCATTTATGACAAACACTTCTGATGCTGATTAGTGATTCAATACAAAATTTTATGATTTTGCCTTTTCCAATGTGTACATAGACAGTTTTTCATTGTTTTGTGTTGCTATAGGAAATGGGACAATTTAAATTGTCAACTATAGGACAAAAGCAACTAGATATGAAAAATTTCAAATTAAAAAAAATGTACTGAAACTTACTTCTACTTCATAGAACCACAGAATCACAGAGTGGTTTGGGAGGCGAAGGACTTTCAACATCATCTATTTCCAACACTCCTATCATGCGCAGGGACATCCTTTGCTAGACTGGCTTGTTCAAGAGGCACATCCAGCCCAGCCTTGAACACTTCAAGGGATGGGGCAGCCCGAAATTCACTGGGCAACCTGCTCCTGTTCACTACCCTTAGAGTAAATAATTTCTTCCTAATATTTAGTCTATGCCTACTCTCTTTCAGCTTGAAGCCATTCCCTCTGTAGTCCTGTCACTACATGCCCTTGCAAATAATCTCTCTCCATCTTTATTGTAAGCTCCCTTCAGGTACTGGAAGGCTGCAATTAAGTCACCCTGAAGCCTTCTCTTTACCAGGCTGAAAAATTTCAATTTACCCAGCCTTTCCTTGTAGCAGAGGTGCTCCATCCCTCTAAGCAACTTGGTGGCCTTCTCTGGACTCACATCAACAGGTTGATGCCTTTCCTCTTATGGGGACCCCAGGGCAGGATGCTGCACTCCAGGTGGGGTAGAGGGGCAGAACTGCTTCCATCAACCTGCTGGCCATGCTGCTTTTGATGCAGCCCAGGACACAGTTGGCTTTCTGGGCTGTGAATGCACATTGCTGGGTCATATCCAACCTCTCTCCCACCAGCACCCCTAAGTCCTTCTTGGCAGGGCTGCTCTCCATCTGTTCATCCTCCAGCCTGGATTGATACTGAGGGTTGCTGTTATCGTTTCAAGCTTACCAATGTTTTTCTACTCCATTCCAACAGCGGCCCAAGAGCACAGCAGTGGGGAGTGGTGCCCACAGAGAGAGCAGCCCCAGACCCAGTAGCGACCGCTGAGCCTGGAGAGGGGCATGCCAGGCCCGGGGCAGAGGTAGCCCCGTTCTACACCCTGGGACAGTGGCGATGTGGTAGTTCTTTCACCCAGCACCCCCCTCTGCCCACGGGGGCTGCAGCATGGGACTGGGGGAGCCTTGGGAGGTGCCTGTGCCAGTGGTGGTGCCCCACAGCAGCTGCCACAGTGGGGGGGCAGTGTGGCATGTGTGCAGGAGCGCTGGGGGCCAGGCCACAATGAGCCAGGGCCATGCCGAGGCCATGCCAGGGGTGCGTCCCCCCAGACACTGGTGTGCATGTCCACACGGCCTGCCATGTGGCCAGAGCTGGCAGCAGTGGCAGCACGGCAGTGGCCACAGGGAAATCTTGGACTGATGAACTGACAGAAATGGAAGTGGCCTGTGCTGCGTCACAGGGGCTCTCTCTTGGACTTGGCACCACATGGGGCGGATGTGTGTGGTCGGAGCCCCTGGCACCACTCCTATGTGTCTGTTGCAGCTTGCGTGAGCCAACCTCGAACCCCTGGGAGGGAGACTTCACCACAGAGGTTTTTCTTTTCTTCCTTTTTGTTCAACTGGAGCATCGATGAGAGCGCACCTGCCTGCAGCTCGTCAAGGGCTGCATCTCAGCAAGGATCGCAGCTGCCATCTTCTCACTGCCACAAGGCTGGACTGAGAGCCAAAAACAGGGGGTTTATTTCTTTGGTTTTCACTACCATTGCTCTGTGTTCTATTATATATATACATATATTTAATAAAAAGCTGATATCTTTCCTCTATCTTTTTCATAGTCTCCTGTTTGCAACTTCAAATTGTATAATTATTTTTAAACAAGACAGTTGTCCTGGCCGAGGTGCAGGCCCTTCCACTTGGTTTTGTTAAACTTCATGTGATTCCCATGGACCCACTTCTTGGGCTTTTCCAGGTGCCTATGGATGGAATCCCATCCTTCATGTGTGTTAATCACACCACTCAGTTTGGCACCATCTGCAAATTTGATGAGGGCAAACTCAATCCCTTTATCTTTGTCATTAATGAAGATATTAAATAGTACTGCTCCAAATACTGAAGGACACCACTTGTTACTATCCACTGAGACTCTGAGCCATTGCCCATTACCCTCTGGATGTGATTGTCCAACCACTTTTTTTACTCATTTAACAGTCCACCCATCAAATCCATCACTCTCCCATTCAGTGAGAAGGATGTTGTGGGGGACCATGTCAAAGGCTTTAAAGAAGTCCAGATAAATGCCACCTGGCATGAATGCATGAAGGCAGCAAGTCCAGTAAAAGCAGCAGAATAGGCACAAGTTCTTTGTAAACCCAGTATTATCCAAAGCCAAAGAAAAAATGTACTGCTCTCACTACTGGGCATTTCAGCTCTCAAAAAATCTAAATAATACTGTGGTTTAGATGCGGCACTATCATCGAATAGCTGGGTTTGCAGAGGTTTTCTATGCTGAAGAGGGAGGCATCTGCTGCTGTTTTTAGGAACTCTGTTTTTTCTACTGCTTGACTATGTACAGTTGCTGAACTTCAAGTTCTCCAAAGGAATGAAGTTTTTGATGGAAAACAATGGAAAAAATAAAGGCCTAACATGTCAAATGAAAATATGAAAAAAAAACCCACAACAATTTGGTACAAAGGCAGAAAATGATAACTGAGGAATTTCTATTTACTTGGTCTCAAACTAGCAAAATTTATTCTTCTTAAGCCTGAATTTGGACTAACTTTATTAAAAACCTTGGCCTAAGAAGAGGCATTTTTGATAGAAGGGAGAAAATCACTGACACGGAAAGAGATTGTTGACTCCAGCCAAACCAGGAACCTGTTACTGGGACAGGAAGAGGAGGAGAAAGAAGAGAAGGAATAAGATGAAGTGGCTGCCATGTGGCAGAGTGGCAGAGTGCCATCCTCCAACAGTGTGAAGATATTACAAGAGCTATCAGTGGAGAAGTGGGTCCTCTAAAGGTACCAGAGGACCTCTGTTGTGCTATGCTAAACCTCACAGCCTCATAATCAAAAATCATATTAAATATGGATAGGTGTTACATGCTAAAAGACAAGAATTTCCAAGGTGCTAAGCACTTAGTGCTACCAGCTGACTTCACAAGACTTGTGGATGTTACATGCTTAAGTGAGGAGTATCAAATTAATTAAAAGTACAGATTATATATAAAAAGCACAGATAATCTCCTCTGAAAATGAAATCTACTTTCACATATACCAGCATGGAAATTGTCACAAGAAGTGTGCTTGAAGAATATTTTTCACAAAAGAATGTTGCATTTCAGTGCCAGAGATCTCTATTCTGTCTTTAAAATCACATTAAAATGTTTTCAACCAATGGTGTGGAGGAGTGTACAGGAACTGGGAAAAACAGCAGAGTGAAAATGAAGAAGATATTTATAAACAGGTAGAAAATCACACACTATTTATTGAATTTTAAATTAAGTCAAAACTTATTATACCACCAAATACCATTTGGTGTTTATGCCATTCTTGTTAAATAGATTGGAGGAGTGGGGTATTAGTATGCTCAACAGTATTCAGTCTTCTTGCACTTACTAACCTGTTTAATTACTTTCTTAATGTTTTACCAAAACCAGTTCTCTAAAATCACTAGTTAAAACTTCAAATATTATTTTAAAATGCAAATGTCTTAAAAAAATGTCCAATCTACTTGTATTGCATTTCTATCAGAAGAGTAATTTTCAAATATATTTCAATTATCCAAAAATTAAGTTTTCTATAAGGATTAAGTGAAGCAAATATGAGGACATTGTTCTTGCTGTAACTGACAAAATACTAGAACTTTTCTTCTCTTTTTTTTGACTCTTTTTGAAGTGTTCTGCTACTCATAAGGATAGTAGACACATAAATCTAAACAGATTTGGGCAAAGCTGCCTGCTGGCTGATAGGTTACTAACCTATCTATAAACTGCATAATTTTTGCAATTCTTGCAGCCAGCCCACGGCTGCTTAAAAAAACATGGCGCCGGGAAACGGCAGGCTCGCAATTTTGGAGGGAACCGCCATTTTGTTAGAGCCGAAGATCTTGGAGGGAGAGGTGGAGCCCGGACTGCTGGCCAATCTGAAGAGGTGAGGCTGGGAAGAGGACTGCGAGATTTGCACGGGACTTAGAGAGCTTAAAAGCCCGAAGCAACAGAAGTTCGGCTTCTTTGGCTTCCTGCAAGCTGGAGAGGAGCAGCACGGCCCCTCTTCTCCAACTACCAGGCTCCGTGGCTTTTTTTTTCTTTTCCTTTTTGCGAGGTTCTTTGTTGGGTTTAATTCTGTGTTAAGTCTGGACTTCCCTTAAACTGTTATCTTTTCTTTGGTTGAGCTCTAGATGAATAAACTGTTTCCCTATTGTTCAAATTCTGTTCAGTCTTCTCGTCACTGTTGAGCTTGCCCCTTAGTTAACACAGTGGTGCTAAACCACCACAAAAATGTACTTTATTTTGTGAGCAGTAGTGGAAAAAACGCCAATCCAAAATCCTTCTATATGCAGAAATAAAATTCTTGTGTAAAAAAAAAAAGCTGACGTAGGAATTCCAACAAGTAGGTTTGCCAAATAATTGCTCTTAGAAAACTGAAATATTTAAACTGCTTCGTTGAGACAGAAGAAATTATTAAGCATAGAGAATTCTAATTATCTATTATAGCACCTTATGGTATGCCTCTAAAATCATAGTAGATTGATACATATTCCTGAGACGTTACAAGATTCCCAAATGCAGCCTATCATGATGACCTACAGAAATAGCAATGTGGCTCCTACCAGTTCTTTGGGGAAGGCAGTGAGGACACCAGCTGAGGTATAGAGTAGATACTGGTTTCTATCTAGCATCCAGGAGCTGACTGTACATTTTTAACATACAGATGGAGAAGACAGATCCCATCTCTCTGCTCAGTGGCACTTACACCATTGAGAGCCCTCCTAGATTCCCCAAGACACAAAAAAATGGTTTACTGAGAAGCTCTGACTAAGCTCTGACTAAGTCTTTCTGGTTGGGAAAAGCACTAAGCAGAAATCAGAGAAACTTGACTCCAAGCTGGGTTTCCCAGAAAGACTGGAAGGCCCTTTTCTAAGTCATAGTTGGGTTTTACCATGACCTAAATTTTGAGAAATCATTTTAATAATTTTAAACTTTTTGTCTACAGTCATAAAGGATGGTGCCCATGACAAAGAAAACCAGTATGAATGTCCCCTGTATTCACTTCTCTGCATTTCCAAGACCACTGTTACATTCAGAATGAAGAGTAATAGCACTTTCTCTTTTCTGAAATGCAATTTGTGGTAGCTTCAGTAAGATATCTGACACCTTAACACTAAGATCAGTTGTAACGCTACAACTGAAGTTAGAGCAAAGGAGAGGAATTAATGACCGAAGGCAGTACACAAGGAATGGGAAGTTCTCACACTTGCTTTGCACTTGTAGTCACTACCTCATGAATCTATAGATTTGTTCCCTTAGTAAGCTTTGCCCTTAATGCTGTCTATTCCTGTTTGAATTTCTCAAAGCACAGACCCTGAATGCCCCATGAAGTTTTCTGACACACAGCAAATGTCTTGAGTGTTCTCTACACATTGTCACTGCTAATTAAAAGAATAAAAGCCCCTTTTTTTCCCAAAGGCAAAGCAAGAATGTGTCCTACAACTACTTACTCTCCAGTTTAATCAAAAAAACATACATGCCACAAGTTTAGTCCATGTTCTTTGCATTAGTGGACAAACCATCTGTCACTCAACTCTTGAATTTTGTTTTCAGAAATCTCTGGAATTTCCATCTGCCCTGTCCACAAATAAAAAAACTAAATTTCTCAGTGACAGCTGCAGGATAATTTTCAGCAGTTCTCTTATAAATTCATGCCCTGAAAGTGAACATGTTTCTACAGAAAAAGTTATTTTAAGTAAAGTTTGTGAGATTTCAGAGATAATATGTTTTATTTCCCAGGTGATGATTGGAGGATGTAACTAAGTCTAATTCTATGAATTACATTACCCATAGGTTTAACATGCTGGAAGTGGAAGAGTTTGGCCATAAATGCTGCATGGAGACAATCTGGTCACAGTCTGTTTTTTGGAAGAAAGTAACAGGTTAAAATCAGTTGCTGTAGGCCTTCCTTCCTTGCTCCCTTCCTCCCTCCCTCCTTCCCTTCCTCCTTCCCTTGAGCTGGAGATTCAAAAAGAATCATTTTAAGTTATTAGGATTTGGGAAAGCAGGGTTGTAGGAAAAGTAGAGTGTCTGTGAAATTAGAGATAGAATAGTTAGAACAGACACTACAATATTCAAAAGATAGCACTTGAGCAAACATCCTAAGGTCCTCAAGGTCTCCTAAAGGCTCTGTTGCTAAGCGACCATGCAGCAGGTAGCTGGGGGGCAGGGAGAGGGAAGAACTCTGGCTTCATCCCTGTCCATGTCTGGGCGGGGAGAAGGAGGGGTCTGGAGCAGGATCTTGGGACAGGAACCAATCAAGGGCCAAGGATACACCCACTGTGGAAGAGGTATTTAAGATGGATTGTTCCCGTGGGGCGGGGAGGGAGAGGGAATTTTGAATTCTGTAATTCCTTCCCTCCCAGCACGCTGAAGAAAGCATACCTATCTCAAAATTCATCTGAGTTCTGAGCTGTGAATCACTGAGTCACCCTCTACAGTTTTACACATCTTGGGTTAGGAATCATCTTGGAATGTTTACACAGTGCCTACAGTAATGTTTCAAGAACCATGATCAACGCACTAAGTACAATTCTGGTACAATTTTACCACACCACAAATAAGTAATACAATAATATCTCTAAGCAGTGACATATGATAATTTCATATTGCTCACAATACATATAACTAAGAATAGAAATACCATTAAGACAGACATTGACAGAACAGACCAATGTAAACCAGAGAGTATTTCTGAAGGATAGCCCCTGGGTCAGTAGATTCATAGAAGGGAAAACATAGACAAGCTCAAGGAACAATAAAAGAAGTATCTAGTACAGAGGGATTAAGAAAGAAGGACTGACAAGCATGATATAATTCAGTAGAGGTCCACTAAAGAGAAAGAGGTCAATGATTATGGTGAGAAAAGTTTTAGTAGAATGAAAAAGGGGGCAATGGAAGCCTGAATGAATGTACATTATTCCGATTCCTCTTGCTGCAGGGGAGTACTATTTTTACTGACCTTGGTTAATTTTGTTTTCCCATCAAGTGCCTTGAAGTAATTAATGTTTAGTGTCCTGGTTGTTGAAAATTGCAGATTAATTCAAGTTTTGTCATAATTAGATATAATCTTATTACATCCACTGTTCATAATGCATGCTTAGCAATTTATGTGAAGAGCCCCTCAAAATGGATGCAATAAGGTACTTCCAGATGCTGCGTTGCCAATGTCCTGTTAAGCACTCAACATGTAGACATCTCATAGTCCAGAAGTGGATTTATAGAGTTATTCTCCACCTTTGCAGAACTGCAGTCTTAAGATAGAGAGTACAAAGTTCCAGAGGTATCTGAAAGTCCATACTTTTCAGAATACTGCAAGTTTGAACTTTAGGGTAGAACAGCGCTTCAGGTACCCACAATAAAGCAGGCTTGAGGCTTCTCTGTTTTCTAAGATACACAAAAGCACCTTTGTTTCAAACATTCTTCACCTGTACTGAAATGGGTGCTTAGCCTTTATTTGGAAGGCAAAAATATGTGATTTTTTGGGACCTAGTAGAAATCCCAGAACTGTCCATTTTCTCCATTTCAATTCCTAGTTCTAATCTCAAATATATTAATGTATTAAATGTATTAATATGTTAAATTAATTGAATCAAGCATGGTGTGATTCTTGGGTGCCCTGCATAGGGCCAGGAGCTTTACTTGGTGATCCTGATGGGTCCCTTCCAACTCAGCATATTTCATGATTCCATGATCTATCAAATATACCAGACACCACAAATGCATGCTATTACAGCAATGAAGCACTCTATTGCCCTTCTCATGTAACTCGGCAACATAGAAGCTGTGTGACAGAGATGTCAGCCAGTAAGCCCTATAAATCCCAATAACACTGCCTGGATCTTTTGGTTAATATAACCCTCCCTTGAAAACTGACAAGAACACTAGACTGTTCTGTAGCAGTGAAGTCATCCCCAAAATGAGGTTTCCATGGTTAGAAAAAAATATTTGCAGATCATTTGCTTATATTCAAATATACTACTTCTTCCCAACCAATAAGAGATTCTGACCTAATTTATAACTTTTTGAACTAACTCCTAAAAACTGCAACAACACATTTTTTAAGAGAAGAGAAATGGTGGAAAATTAAATTTCACATTAAATGTACTTGGAAAACTATATTTTCCATTATTTCATCACGTCTAACTGCACTAGCCACCCAATAAGACACCCAGGGGGAAAAAAATGATTTCTTGTTTACTGATTCCTTGTTTATTTATATGTTAACAATGGAGAATGACTACACATTAGCATAAACCTTCAAGGCAGCCCTGGAAGAATCACAGCTGCAGCTGGCTGTTAAAAGCATCTACTCTAAACACACAAGCTGTACTCCTGAATGGGTTTGACACCATAAACATTACTCCTGGAGTGGCAGTAGGTCTCAGACTGGTAGTAGCGTCAGAGAGAGGGGCAATAACATGGAGGAAAACACTAAGTAGAAGCAAAGTTAAGGAGAAAGAGGAAATTGAAAGGAACAGGGGATAATGAAACAGTGTAAGAAGAGAGGCAGCTGTAGAAATAGATGGAGGCAAGTCCATGGTAATTTACAGGTCCAAATCTCCCCTAAGTAGGAATGTCTCCAAATCCTAACTGAACTCTCCTTAGGCTACATCTGGAGCTGCCCTTGTAGCTGAAGTTTCTGGCTAGATTTTGCCTCTGAATTTCACCCTGGAGGATGGGTAGGAATGGAGGAAGATAACCTGGGTTTTAGTTTTCCCAAAACTCTCTTTTGCATGGGGTCAGAGTGATACTCGGGAGACTAAGAGTTAAAGCTGGGCCCTATCATATTCCTCCTGCTTCAGGACAGCAGCCCGTGTCATCTGGTAAAAATGTGGTTTCTACCTCACACAAAGTCTCTCTCTCACCACACATTTACAAGGCCTGTTTATTCCACTGTTGTAGCATATTCCCTCCTTTGCATTTTTCTGTTCCCACCCATCATTTATTGATAACAGATGGCATTGTTGCTGGACAAATATATGATGAAGGTGTTTTCAGCCTTGGTAAAAGCTCTAAAGCATGTGCAGAAAATTCATTATTAGCCTAGGTTTGTAAAAAGCCCTCCCTCTCTCTTTTATTGTTTCCTTTTGGTATCCTTCCATATAGCAAAGCTACATAAATGTAACACAAATATTTAGGACCCCAGGCTCTCAAATGCAATCCATGCCTGTTCATTTTCTTTACGGAAAGTAAGGCTGTGATTAGACATGAAATAACTGTAGCTAATAAATCTGCTTCCAAGGACTGAGTAATCGCATGACAAGTGGGAAATTACAGTTTATTCATCAACATGTGCAGTGCTTTAAAAGTGCTGGAATAGCCAAACTAATGTAGAGAGGCAGGGAAAGTCAGCTCAAAGAAAGAAGGAACTTCTGGTGATTTTTTGCATACGTAGAGACTTATGTTGGAAAGAATCATGGTGTATCTCATGTTTACACTGGAAAATAGGCTAATTGTAAAAATCTTTGGGATGTAAGGCCTGCATAAATATTTCCTATTAGTATAACAGGTCAACTTCGAGGTTCTTAATAGAGATGAAAGCATACACTGCATGTGGTGGGAAGGAGGTATAAAGTAATTTGGAAGTGATATTTCGTTCTGTTTGGAAAAGCTCATGCTGAGATGTCAGTCCAGCATTACATGAATCGCAAGATTTTCTTCCAAAAAATGGATTTTCTTTTGAGCTAATTTTGGTTTTGCTAGTATATTTCAGTTTGATAGAAAAGGAAATCTCTGCAATTTTCCAGAGAGAGAATCAATTTTTTTCCACAGCTCTTTTCTTCCTTTCATGATTGAATACAATGCTTATAACAGCTGTTTCCACTGGGATGGAATATCAGTCCAAACTATTTGGACTGCAATATCAGTCCAAAAGAACTTGTAACTGTTGACACTCAGCTTATTTTAAGACTTTTGATTGCCAAACTAGAATTTTTAATTATCACATTTTTTCTCTTTTCATCTGTGAAGTGTGTATGCAATTTTTTAATTCACACAATGAAATCTGAACAAAAATCAGATGTTTTTTATGTTTGAGTTTGTTTGTTTTTTGTTTTTTTTTTTTAAGTGACTAGTTGTGGAGGAGTGTTTGCTTTCAAGGGTCAGAGGTGGTGTTCATTCATCAACTGTGCAGGAATTGAAATGAACTTTTCCACTGGAAAATAAAGCACCACAAATTTAGCTCTCAGAGCCAAATTGAGTGTCAGCTTTATGCCTGTCAGCCTACATTTTTTAAACAGTAATCACAAGGATTTCTGAAAGTGCTAGCGATTAAGCTAGTTTATAAGCCATGAAAATTTGAGTGGTTCTTTATGGCCAAATGGAAGAAACAATTGACTTCCTTCCTAGAATAAGAAAAAAACTCAAACAATCAAGAGAAGTTCCAGTGAGCGTCCAACAGAATTCTAGAAAAGAGAACTAATAAAGTCTTGTCAGGAGGGGAAAGAAAATATTTATATTTTCACAGAATTACAGGGGTAGTTGAAGTTGACAGGGACCTATGAGGATCATTTAGTCCACCTTTATGAAAAGCAAGCTGTTCAGAGCTGTCAGTCAGGTATGATGGTATACCAGAACCTCACTGAACATCTACCTAAGAAATATCTATAGACAGACTGAATTAAGCAAACAGGTGTCAAAGTGAATATTAAAAAGAATGTGATGCAAGACTGAGAAAGACAAATGAAGACGTAGGGAAAAAAATAGATAGAATTCAGGAAAAAAAAAGTCATTTGAAGGCCTTATGATATAAGGATATAGACTCTGCATTTTGCAAAATCAATCTAATTTTGAACTTTCAAGGTAAATATGAAATACTGGTTCCTCTATAGAAAATGTCAAAATTTTTAATTAGTTCCCAGAGATACCACCCTGATGTTAGAGAAAAATATACATTAAAATGTAAAAATAATGTAGCAGTAGTAAGGACACTACAAAATAAAAATAACCACCAGAAAAAAAAATCCATAGTTTCAACAAATTCAAATAAAGAATTGACCAAGACAATATTTTAATAGCTTCCATTAAGCAATAGATCAGGGACACTTAAAAGCAGGGAAGTAGACAAGAAAATGTCACCACTGTGACAGTTCTGAAGCTTGTCAATAAGATGTTCCAGAGGAAGCAGAAAGAAGTAACTCCAGAGATAGAAGAAAACACTCTAAGTTTCATCCCAAGATGTAGGCTAGCTGATCGAGCTAATACTGTGCTGAGGCTGCTTAGAGAACCCTTATGAAAGCAAGTTCAGAAATTTGGAAGATGTTTTATTTAGTGGTTTGTTGTGGCCATAAATAAATATTGCTATTCTTTGCCAAGCTGATGGGCAGAATGGTCTCACAGTGTTTCCAGTACTTTATGCCTATGGTTTGGTCATAGACCACAAGTAAAACTTTTCCATGAGCATTTTGGAATTTCCACTTCTGTACAAGGTTGGGAAATGCAGTCACATTAGGACAGGAAAAAAAAAAAAAAAAAGTTGTTCCAAGAAACTTCTACCAAACTTCTGCACTTCAACGTCATTTGAGTATTTGAGTCTTTTTTTTTTTTTTTCCACAAAGTCTGTGTCTCCTGTAGCACTCCATGACTTGTTACTATGACAACAGAGCACAGCACCATCCATAGGAGGACAAAACTGAGGACTTGAACACAGACAGGATCAAGAGAATTAATGAAAAGAAAATGTCTCAGGCTGTTCCACTCCAGGCTCCACAGGATCTCAGAAAGTGAAGAAATGGTGGGTTGATCAAAGTGGTGTGTGGGGTATGGAGATATGGCATGTGAGAAATATGAGACAGCTATAGTGACAGAGCAGGAACAGGGAAGGGTTTTGTTTCCTCTGGCATCAGAGCTACTGGTGGGAGCTTTGGGCAGACTTCTTAGACAGTCAAGGCAGGGAGAGAGTGTTCTTTCTCCTCCTGCTTGCCTTTCTCCATTGTCTGACTATAGCCAGCTCCTGCAGTACATGGATGAAACAGAGGAGGCAGCTCACAGAACTGCAAGGCAACTGCAGTCTGCTCTTGGGACACATAGAGCAATCTTCACCTACATCATGTAGCCTGGCCAGCTGAGCTGCTATGCTGCTGATGCTCCCTCTGATGACCATCTTGGCTGCTCTGAGTATCATGGCCTCCAAACCTTCCACCCTTTCAGTTTCAATCTCTGTTCAGTGTCAGGTAGAGCAACATTTTCTTCCAGTACCAGCAGGGGCTGTCCCAGTAATGTTTTTTTGGGGCAACCTCATAGAAGCAGGTGGTTGGAAAGTGCCTCAAGAGCATCAGCCCATCCTTGTGTTCAAAGGCAGTTTCAGGCACATCTAAGCCATACAGCTATCTGCATATTTGAAAGAACATATTTTAAGTGTTTAAAGGGATTCTTCAATTTCTCTAAAAAACCACTCAAGTGCTCAGTTAATGACTGATTTAATCTGTTTTGATGCAAAACGAGCCAGTCTCTACACATCCTGCTCCCTGTAATCCATGAACACAATCAGTCACTGTTTTCTAAGTAGTTGTCTTGACATACCTGTTATCATCTGCCTTTTCAACTCCTCATTTCCAGACTAAACAAACCCAGCTCTCTCAGCTTTTCCACATAAGTCTTATTTTCTGACTGTCAGTTTAGTAGGAAACCATAGACTGACTTACAGACTTAACTTTAAATCCATGACCAAGCTTCTATTATCTACATNCATAGCATGATAGCATCTAAAAATCTCTTACGTGAAAACAGATTTAGTGGTCCAGATAGTTTCAGACTGGTAGGTAGTGAATATACCAGGGAACTCTGGAATCACCATGTTCACTACTGTGAAAAATAATCTCTCCTCCCAGGTTACTCTTTCTCTCCAGCTCTGCAGACAATTTCAATTGCATAAGCTTAAGGAAATTTATGTCTGAAAGTAGAAAAGATGATGACCTCATAGATTCCTACTCAATCTATCCCAAAGCTTCACATGCTACAGCATTTGTGTCCTGATCAGCATTTGCAAGGGGCACTTCACACTTCATGGCACTTACTGCTTCACCGAGGATGGTATTTGTCATTGATGCTGCAACTACTATCAAGTATCAAGTAACTGTACTGACAATATAGAGTCTTTATTGTTTGATAATCCCAATCAGAATGTCTAATTTTTCCCATATGAGATCTCCTTTCACTCATTATTTTGATCTTGCTTTTGTCTAGAAACCATGAGCAGCAAAAGGCATGTGTGTCTATATTGGCAAGAGTAGACAAGAGCCTTCACAGGGAGCCATCAGTGTACCACTGCAGCCAGCTGCTTCCAGATGCAGAGCTCATCCAGCCAAACTTGCTGTGTGAATTTTGAAGATGGCTTCTTGCAATAAAACCGTTCCAATCTGCAACCCAGCATGTGATGTCGCCAGAAGATTGCCATGGACAGCCTGTATTTTTCAGAGGTTGCCAGAGAGCTTCCCCCAGCTAATGGAGCTTCACACCGAATTGGGCCACCGAGAGCAGAGAAGTTTGAAGTCACAGCCATCTCCCCTGTCCCCTCCCTGCTCGGCAGGATGCTGTACTGACAGCACCAGCGTCACAGCAACAGCAAGATGAGAGGGTGTTTGCCCATTGGTCCCGGATCAGCCCTGCTGAGGGGGATAAAAAGATCCCCTGGGTGACATAGAAGCATTTTCAAAATCCATCACAGGCTGTGAACAACAGGATAGTGAGAAGGTGCTACTGCCATCTTTTACCTACATATGTTCACACTAAGTCCTGGGGAGAAATGTCTTAAGAAACTTCAAAGAGAAAGAAGTGTCCGATCCAGAAAACATCATGAACCTTCTTAACAAAGCTTGTGGCACATTAAAAAGAAAGTATGGAAGTCTATGACGTGGTGGGGTGAACACCCTTCTCACTCCAAGAGTGCTCAGTGAGCTGGAGGAGAAATCCCTGTTCTTACTGGAAGAAAATTTTGTGTTTCTCCCAGATTATAAGCACCTTCCATGGTGATTAATTCTGTGTTTCTTCAGATATCAAGGTGCTAATCTAATGTTTCTCTTTCTACACCAACATGGTTGCTATTGGGAGTTCTAATTACTTTGGCACCTTCCCATATATCTTTTACTGTGGTAAAGGGGTAAGACGATAGAGAAATACCTACCTTGTGTATTTTTAATAAGGTTTCTCAGATAAATCCAAAATATGTGCACTAAATAGTAGCTATAGTAAATTAAAAGGCTTGGAAGAGAACAGTTATGTGGACCTGCCACACTTCTCTCCAGTACTGAAGTACAGGTGTCTATACCATGTGATACACACAAGATGTGTTGGATCTACTTATTATGCACATTTTACACTATTAGTTTTTTTCCAGAGTAAATTTAATGATTTCAGGGCACTGACAATGAGCATAGTTGCTTGCCTGGGAAGTAGATATAAAGTAGGTCCAGATCTTTTCAGATCCATGTAGGTATATTGCATCAGGCAGTTGCTTAGGCACATACTTGAGACTTTCAGATTTATGGCAGCCTTGATCGAGTTTCTGACTGAGAGCAACTACACCTCATCTGACAGCACTATCAAATAGCTGCTCATGTGATAGAAAATCTGCAAAATTGATACAAACGTTTCCAGAAAAAATTCATTTTCAATGAAAAATAGACATTGTAGGGAAAATACAAATATATAGTCTCTCTCCTTCTTCATCTTTCCTTCCCGCCCCACAAAGTACCTGCAAATTTGCCAATTTCTTTCAGTTCTTTTCTCCATCTCCCACTCTACTTCCTTTGCTCACTCCCTTATGAGTAATAAATTCTGTAGAAGCAAGGTAGCACATGACCAGTGACCAGGCTCTGTAACCCAGAACACATATGGGAAGGCAGGGCAAAGTGGTCTCTGGTCCCAGCCACATCTGACATCGCCCTACCTCCCTCACCTGTTTCCTTCCTCCTGCTACTGCCCTGAACTCCCAGCACCCTCTTCAACCCTTTAACTTCTTCCTGACTTCTTATTCCATTTTTTCTCCTCTACCTCTCTGCAGTTTCTCCTTCTTTTCAAAAGCTGCTGCTTGATATTCCTCCATCACTTTCCAGCCAACACATACATCTTCCACTTTCTTTTTACAAACTCTTCTAGTTAGACAGTAAACTCTGACTACCTTACACCCCCCTCCTTCTCCAGAGCTGCATTTTAGTGGAATGCCTGCAGATATTTCCTAGATTTCAGTCAAGAGCAAAGGTCAGATTTACATTACTTGGGTGTGACATGGAATCAGCAAGCAAAGTATGCTCCCTTGAGCAATTAAGTTCATATAACCCTGGCTCATGGGCGGACACTTGATGGGATATTCTGTTTCCAGTGCTCACTGTAATTCATCTGGTGCCTTACAGCTAGGCACAACTCTTTGCAAAGACTACTTGCTTGCTTTCTTTTTTTTTTTTTTCTTCTTTCTTTCTTTCTTTCTTTCTTTCTTTCTTTCTTTCTTTCTTTCTTTCTTTCTTTCTTTCTTTCTTCTAATAAAACATGTCTTTCCTACTCTTGCTTCCCACAGAAGCGACAGGTTTGCAGCGGACGCCTGAGAATTCCTGGGGTAGGAGCGAAGCCAGGCTTTGTGCCTCCAATACGCAGATACATAGCTGTTCACATGTACACACAGCAACAGATTTCATGGTCAAAAAGTTGTATTTTAAGAACCTTTTGCTTATTGAGCATGTGGACTGAACCACAAAACCAGTCCTGCATCATGAGCAATCCTAGACAAGACCATCAAGAGTTTATGGCTATGGTCTTACACGAAAAAAACAAAGCTTGCAAACATAAGGACTTCTCCACCTTAGTTACAACAGAGCTGGCAATGTCCTATAATAAAGCACTTGAGGGCTCTGGCAGTTACAAAGCAGAATCATAAATGCAGTCCTGCTTTTCTAGCATAAGCAGTATAAAAACAGTTCTACTGAAATGGGTAAAAGAGCTGTTAGACAAAAGCATCTTTGATTAAGAAACTTTAGACCACATCAGATTACCCTATTGTCTCATAACAACTACTTTCAGAAAAGTCATGACATGGCCTGCTTATGCCAAGTAGCACACTCAAGATGGCCAGCCACTATCACTGAATTCCCTTTGTGACGTGGGACTGCTAAGATCAGCTTCAACAGAGTCCTCTCTCCTTCTTCTTAATGACTCACAGATGACTTTGCTGTCACTTCCTGCAGTTTCTTCCAGAAGAAGTTTACAAAGTGTTTAGTGTTCAGTTATTGCTGAGTTTGTTCATCTTCATTCAATGGGAATAGAAAAATGCACTTCCATTATCGTCTTGCACTGAGGTTAATTGAAAACAGCTCTTCAGCTGATTGTAACCTGTTTGCCAGTTGCATTTTGTCACATATTGCAGTGATATCTGAAAGCAGTGTTTGTGCTTGTTGAGTGGGGCATTCAAGTTTATCTGGTAAAGGCAGTTCCACATAGAAGTTTTTAATACAAATGCTTATGCATATGTGGATGTGTGTTTCTACACATATATATGTTTTCTGGGGCTTCATTTCCTCATATCCTGTAATTCACCCAACCATTTGTATCAAGGACAATTTATCTAGACAGCTTTCCATGATGGATGTGATCTCATTTCTAGAAGAGATCATGAAAAACTTGCTGCAAAGAAGCAGGTCCTCATATACTAATTTCACAGTTGTGGCACCTCAGCTACTTACAGAAAGCCACCTCCAGTATTGCTCTCAAAACAGTAGTTTAGAATACTCTTGATTACTTACTGTGAAATGGCAAACCAGAAATAAAATTAAACGCCAAAGTTTTCACCACATATCTTTTGCAGAGTTACACTCTGAGGTATTTTCAGTAACATCAAGCTTCCAATAAAGCTGTGGCAGATTTTTTTCAGAGGTCCTGTAAAGGACCTGCTTGTACAGTTTCCTCACTGCCTTCTATCCGGTGTCAAACAGTATTTGGATATTTGAAAATGTCTGCTGAAACTCTAATTACAACTGCAGTAAACATTAAAGACTTCTGTTCTTAAATTGCTCACATAACACTGATTTTGGTTTGGTTTTATTTTTAATATGAAAACAACAAACATTCCACAGCCAATTATACATACCTTAAATAAAGTTCAGAGCAGAGAAAGACCCTGATCACTGGTTATTTAAATCTCTTCAAGTAGCTAAATCACAGAACTATAGATGCAGATAAAGAAAGGCTACTAGTAATCCACAAAAATGTTGGAAAGAATTGCTTGGTCAGCCCATTGTTCCAGTGTTCATAGTTCATCTCATAGAGTTAAAGGCTGCTTGTTGTTTCTCCAGAGTGCTAGTGTTACACAAGGAAGAGTGTTAAAGGTTACTTAACATGTGGACCCTCTTTTCAAAAATAGTGCTACTGATTTTGGTCCCAAGAGGAGTTAATCAGCCCCTGTTTGATAGTGGAGAAATTCTATTGCTATCCAAGCTCATACGATGGAAGGTATGAAGAGCATTAAGGGCCTTGTTTCAGGAATGAAGCTGAAAAAGATCAAAAGGATACCATTTGGATTTGCCTTTACTTGAGGCTTGACTTGGATACTGCTAATAAAGAACTTCTTTGATCTAGAATCTTTTATTACTGCAAAGAATAAATGCAAGGAACAAAACATTCACTTTAATTATTTTTCTCTCCCTCTCCCCTACCCCAGAAAGTGAACAATAGAGAGGCTGATGTAGGTTTTAGAAGTGCAGCTGTGTGCTGCGTTTCCAAGTTCCTTTTTGACTTGCATTTCTAGCAACCAGTCGCAAAAGTTATAGATTGGTAAAAAACCCTGGGGTTTGGGCTCATGCTAAAATGAGAGACTGATTCTCTAGAAATCCCTGAGGCAAAGTAAATTGTGCCAAGTGTAATTTTGCATCCTTGATGATTGTCCTCTTTCTCCAGTGCAGTCATTCATTTGCTCTGTCACATGTTTCAAATTATAAGAACATTATAAAAAACATTTATCAGAAAGTTGTTGGCCTGTGACTGTCAATGACTATGTGGGTTTCTTTGGAAGTCTCCAGACTTTTTTCTTCTCTATCACAAAAAACATATTTCCTATTTCTATTTTCAAAGAAAATATTCCTGTAATTGCAGAGATTATTACTGTGTCATTATTACTCCCTTTTTCTGCTTGTGCAGAAGTACCGGGAATGTATTTTTTTCTACTTGAGACCTTTGTCAAGGGTGGCTATAACTGACTAGCAAATCTAAATAGGAGCCACCTGATTTTCTAGGGGCTTGAGCAACACAAACTTTTATTTGAGGCTTTGACTGGAATAGGGCTGAGCCAGATCCTCTACTCCACTCACTTTATAAGTAAATATGATTTATTACTAATTTTTTCAATCTGCTTCAATTGCAGATTTTTAGTTTTAGAAATTTCAAGAAATGATATCCAGACCCTCTAGTCTCACGAGATAGAAGACAGCTTGCACTGAGAACAGAGTAACAACAGATGCATGATGCTTCCACCAGGACCATGAAGTCATTATACTTTACATTGCATGGAGAAAAAGACACAGCTTTTAAAATAATGCCATACAGTATTTCTTATAGTACTAGGAATGAGCTGGCTAAAAATCCAGAGATGGATTTGTTGGTGGGGTTTTTTTGTTTGTTTGTTTTCTTTTTTTAGTTTGGAAGCCCCAGTTATCTCCAAAATTATGACCTCTTACAATCTTGCACCCAAATTTTATTTTTTACTTACTTCTCTGCTGACATTTCTATGATAGCTGTACAGATGTCACCCTTCAATAAAGCCTGATTTTTTTAGGATTTAAAACTATTGGCCTGAAGACTCTCATTAAGTGGGTCTTTTGAGGGATGACCCTTGGTGACGTAATCGCATATTCAGATAAAAATGAGGTAGCAAATAAGTAAAGGAACAAGAATATTTTAGGTTTTAAGGTGTTATAGCAGAATACATGACATCATTTTGCTATGTCTCCTTTAGCATTTGGATCAGCTGCTGTCATTGTAGGAGCACAACTTTCAGAACAGCTCCATCCCAAAGCAGGTAGCAAGATGACAGGGTACATGGGAGCATACAGGAAATTCCATTTTTATAGCCATAACTGAAAGGGAGGAGTCTTGACAAATATTCGGTTATAACCCGCTCCATTTTGGCCCAGACATTGGCCAATATTAGTACTCAAGACAAATTTTGTTCTTGTTCTCATTCTGACAGCCACAGACTCCCTCTGTAAATGCAAACAGGAACTGTGATGTAACTAATAAAGTCTGAGTCTTCATTCTTTCCATGGTGTTTATATAGTGGGCTTTTGAATAAATTCAATTTAAAAGAAAGCTCCATGGATTGATCTTGGCAGTTAGTCACAGGATGTGAGCAAGAAGGAAGCTTCTATTTCACATTGCCTTAGATTAGTTGCTGAATCCTATTTCCTAACAACTGTTCATCTTCTGCTGTCAGTATTAAGAAGCAGATCTCCCTGAAGAAAATTGCTCTGTATAAATTTTCTAGAAAATTAGCTTCTTTTCCTCACTGTGATATTGAGAGACTCACTGCACATAAAAGAAAACCTAAAGTCTCTCCATAGTTGTAAAGACCTCTGCAATACAATTCACAACTATATTAACACACGGAATTATTTCTGGAAGCAGTTTTTATGAACGACTCTGAATAAAGACAGAGGAAACATAAGGAATTTGGAGCAAGTTTTACTCAGTCATATTTGAGTTTAGGCTTGCAGATTTCTTTCTTTTTCTAAATAGAGTCTGATGGCATCACTAATATGTAGCATAACAGGAGGCAGAGACCAGCTGTGCTTTGAGAATTAATCTCATAAACTGCTTCCAGAGAAGGTCATATTCAGAACCCTGAGGGCTTACAATATGTTCAGACTTGAAAGGTATGTCAAGGAGGAATTGATTTTAAACCATCCAATTTTAACATGCAGTTGGGCCCCAGCACTGTGAATCCCCCTTGCACATGGCAAAACATCAGAGCTCTCGAATTTTGCATCTCCAGGAGAATACATGTAATAGCCAGAGATACTCAAAACTTAGTGATTTATTTGACGCAATACCTCCTATGACCTTTAAGATAAAAAGGTGCATTTACTCTGACAGGAGTCATATTGCTTGCAGTGCAAGTACTGTGTACAGTGTACAGGACTCTGATGGGTTAACTCTCATACTCTATGGCTGCTTTAAAGCAAAATGTCCCTAACTGCCAGACAAAAGTTCACACAGCTTCCACACACTTCTTAAAAAAGAAAGGAAGGGAAGGAAAATGAAAAATTCATTAGGATATTATGATATAAAATCATATTATAAAAGACCAGCTGTCAAGCTGTGATTTAAGTTCATTTTATTCAATACAGATTTGTGTAGAAATTCAAGGAGGTACCATCCCCTCTTTTTACACTTTTAGATTGCTTAGAATTTTAAAAATTGTCACTTGGTAGTGAAGGTAAAACATCTAGAAAAATTCCCTAAAGTCATTCTTCCTAAGGCTGTGAAGTGCTGCCAGTCCATCTCATTTGAACCAGAGAGAAGCTACTAGTAACGAGATACTTCTCTGTGAATCAAAAGGAGACACTGTTTCACAAGGACTGAGAAAAATCTAAGTTCCATCACAGAATGTTGAATATGACTGGGGAGCTGTCTCAGCAAAAAGTGCACTGTTCTCAATGGGATTTCATATCTTGTATTCATAGTAATATGTCTGTATCTCAGACTGGCCTTTTGGTGTTGAGCAGTATACAATGCCTGCAGTGGATATTTGCACTACAGCTTTCAAAGAAGACAGTAGGTGTTCATCTTGCATTTTCTAGAAATTAAAAGAAGAGAAATTAATCATAAATCAGGGGATATTCAATTGACATCTTTTTTCAGATATTGCGGCAATATTAAACAAGAGCAATCTCATTTTTATGTCTTCTCATGACGAGATTGGAGTTGAGGTTGTCATCTCTCATTTGATAAACTCAAGTTCAAGTATCACTTGGGACTGGCCCTGGGACTAGAATGAAGTTCTTGCATTGAAATGTGTGCTTTAACCATGAGGCAACTGGTGAGTATAGTGGCTCTTTCTGCTTTTCTCTTTCACACTTACTCAGCAATTCTATCCTGAACCTAAAAAGACTTTGTTAATAAATTTTGTTTAAATAACACATTCCCGTGGAAAGACTGAGTGATAGCAAACAGATATTTTCTGACCTGAAAAAATACCTTGTTTGTCCAAGAGGTTTTCTGACAGCTCTGTTAGGGCAAGGAAACTTAATGCTACTTTCCAAATTAGCTGAGCATGCTATTAGGAATTTTCACTTGACATCAGTTTAGACTCCAATGGGTTTCCTCATGTCCTCCTCACACATTTCCCTTTGATATCTCCAAAAGTAGGATTTGAACTGATCCATCAAATTTTTCAAGAATTGCCAGCTTTCATTAAATTTATCTAAAAAAACCAATATTTCGTGGTCTCTGGGAAGCCTCAGTCCTGCCAGTTTTATATGTAAGTTCTTTTCAGGTGTGATCAAACAACTGTATCCTATTTCTTAAGTTAAGTTTTGGATATGTTGAAGAAAACCCAACATATATTATCACTAAGGATCACTCTGAAAGCACAGTATCAGAAGGTTGCATGGACTTAACTCTATATTTTTCATTGTTTATCCTTCTTGTTGCAGTCTTTTATGTTTTTTGATCACAAATATTGGTCATTCTGTGGGAGGGATGGTGAGGGGAAGGGAGTTTTTAGCAGATTTTTAACCTTTGGGATTTTTAACATTTGGGTACATTATGTTAATAATAAAGACGACAGATCATGTCACAATGTTTAAGAAATCTAGACAAAAAAGTTTGAAAACTTGAGGCAGATGTTATTCAGTCCTGTCCTCGGTTACACAAAAATTCTGGTATCCACCTTTTCTTTTATGGCTTTTTCGTGTTTTGCCTTCTTTAAAGAGACTGAACTGCTAGTGATTAAAGACTCAAATATTTGGTCACCTGCTGCAAAAGACTGGACTATTGGTGCTAATGGCTCAATCAACAGTGTGCTTTGCTAATAATGTGTAGAGTGGGCATCCACGTGCTGAGGGTGCGCACGCTTGCCACCTCAAGCTACAAACTAGGTGTTGAAGAAGGCAAGAGGCAAATCTTGTAGTCAGGGTAGTGTTTCTCTGTCCATACACAAATGACTCAGCTGTGATAATTCCCCTCTGGGGAAGCATCAGGACAATTCACATGTAGGCTGAAGATATTAATCACTGCTGATGGGCCATATTGGATCCACCTGCATTGATGTAATAGGCAGCTGTAACATCTTAGAAGGTGTCAAAGACTCCTGAAATGATCCATTATTACATCATCCAGTTTAGAACTCCCTTATCTCAAGGGAGGTACCAGGGGTGTTCCCACCTAGAATAAGCCAAATAAAAGACCACACTCAGACTTCACACAACATTGGGTGTTCTTCCATCACCACACAGAACTTTCTTTAACCACTGAGTGCTTCCGCCACGATGGATCCAGGCTGTGACCACCACTTTGATAGGACTACAACTCCACTTCAAATAAGAAACATCATAATTGCAACATCCAAGTCTTGTTGCTGGATCCAACAGGTGTCTTGCAGGTCCGTCCAGTCACCTGGGGGGGAGGGTCCTGCTCTGACTGTCTGTCCCAGCCCTGCAGACTTACTCCAGCACCACACTAGCATCTGCTGGTATTGAATCCTAGCTATCTGCCATTTTCTGACAGCCATTCAGATGATTCTCCAGCCATTCTTGCCAGGCTTTCCAGGTGTGGGGGAGGTGAACCACATGGAAGGATGGCCACCTTGTCTCTGTCCTGTGGCCACGTGTGTTTTTTTCTGGATGGGGGAGGCCAGCCGCCATCTCAACTTGGTCCAGTTGGTGAGGGTTGGAAAGTTTCTCCTCATCTGTTGTTTTAACCCAGTTTTATTAGTGTCATTGTTAGTATTCATCTTGGTAAAGGGTTATTTTTTCGCTCACATCCAAGTGTATTTGCTCTCTTTGTGTATTAGAGAAACCAGGTGTTTTGAATCTGAGGGAAGAGACTTCTGTCCAAGGTTTCCACCTCTCCAAATTATCTCTAATCAAGACAAGTCCTCTGTGTTATTTTTCTTATCCAATCAGGATTTTCTTCACCCCTTGATTTCTGTATTTAGTCCTATTTGTACCTAATCCTACAGCAGATAAGGGTAAGGAGGAACAGCTACACATTCATACCTGTCTACATTTATCCGGTCTCAGAGACATCTGATAGTATATTATCAACTTTCTCAACTCAGCACCTAACAGCTTGTCTGAGACACTAGAGAGTTTCTGTTTAGGGGTACATAAAACTAGTTCTGCAACCTAATTCTCTATCTACTTTTGTCATGAGAATTCTAAAAGCATTGCTGCCACTGTACTACACTGAGTCTCTCAATACAATGCTAGTTTGACCTTCCTTTGAAAAGACCAGGTTCACAAACCTCAAACCCAGCAAACAGGTTTTTTCCCCTTTTGATCTTCTTTCTTGTCCCTACTATGTGCACTATTTTCTTTTCCTGGGCACTTGTCTGATATTGTGATAAGCACAGAACAGCATTTAAGTTATGAAGGAATTAAATAACCAATGCTTGCTCATTGTCTTAGGTTTAGAAACTTCAAAATAATGTGATAAAGCCGATGAAAGAGCATTCCGTGGAATAGCATACTTTGTAAATTGCTAGTTCTTTACACAGTGCCAAAAAATACTTTACTTACAATACTTTGGGCTTGGGACAAGCACATGTGATATCTAACCACAATCTACAGAGCTTGTCTAGAAACTAGAGATATATTGTGCCGTTAGAGGGTTCATAATTTATAATACACTACTTAGTTTCTTAGGATCAAAAGGTAGAGATAAAAATAGGATGAATAGGTAGAGATAAATACCAGGATAAAATAAGATTACTGACTTTAAATAAGCATTTAGGGAAAACAAGGGCAAGCATCACTTCTTTTTCATTGCGTTAAACAGTTCGGTGGTTATCCAGATGCTTTATGTTGGCTGATCTTTATTGGCTATTCTAAAACTGTTATCAAAGCACTTTTCTGCTCTGAGGGTTGGTTTTTTTTCAAGCTAAAATATGGATATATGGTATCCATTCTCTTTTGAGCTAGATGGAGATCAGTGCCAGGCACTAGAAGTGGTAGCAGTTAGGTAGCAGGGAGAAAGGTGCTGTAAATTTTAGCTTTGAAAACATGTATTTGGACCTAATGTATATTGGCACCAGAAATTCTTGTCAGCCTCCTAGAAAGCTCCCAAAGGCAAGGGTGGTCAAACTCCGTGGAGAAATGGAATCAAGTTACAGAAGAGGGGATTAGTATTGCCCTAGTGTCTTGGGGAATGTTCACCTTCAGCAGGTTTTTAAAGTGGAGAAACAGAAAAAAATTAAAAAAAAATTGTTTTACTTAGTAAAATTTACTTAGTAATAACTTTTTTCATGGTTTTTAATCTTATTTTACTAAAGTGTCTTTCATATCTGTTTTCCTTCATCTTGTGTCAGGAGTCCTTGCCAACTTCTTTACATAGTCCATAGGAAGACTTAAGGAAAAAAGAAGCTGTGGGCATGGGCTCTTCTTTCATCAGTTTTGAGGCTTTCCCCATATATTGCCAAGATCCTGACATTCCTATTTTGCTAATGAAAACCTAAAGTACCACATTAGGAACAGAATTCTGACAGTGAAATTACTCAGAATAAGAAAATTGTAGCCCTGTACCAAAAAAAAAAAAAAAAAAAAAGGCTTCTTGCACCATACCCAGACTACCTGACAAAAAAAGAGCAAAGGTGGTCTTAACAAGGCTAAGGTGTCCCAGTGTAATGATCTACACTGAGGGTTGTTAATAGGGAGGTTTATAACATGACACTTCATGGAACAGCACTGTGTAAAGGAGCAACATGAAACAGAGAAGAATAAAGATGAGACAGGAAATATGCTCATGCAGTCTCACAAAAGGCAATAGCCCAGGATTAGCCAGAGGATCCTCTGCAAAGTACTACTATAAACCCTCACAACTTTGGGGAGACACAACCTATCCTCCTACCCATTTACCTTACCACACATTCTGTTTGTAATGCGGCTGAGATACCCTGTAAACTGATTGAAAAAAGCATTGGATTGCTCTGTACGTGTGTTGGGAGGGGAAGGCACAGCAGCACACAGAGCTCGGCTCTGTGGCTCCTTACACTGCAGCCAGCCACCATCTCAGAGCGCAGGAGTTGGTCACTGAAATCCTCATTGCTGAACAGATAGAACTGAGGAACTCGTCAGCAGAGTTTATATAACGATGAGCCATCAGCTCTTTCACTTCAAGTACTGCCTCAATTTACGTGGCATAGCAGCAATCTGGCTTTGATGGAGAAAAATGTGAAGGAATGTGTTCTCTAGTGAGTAATTTAATGCACAGACAATGTGAGTAAGAAGGAGGCTGTGCTGTTAAATGATATACATTTTTATCCAGAATCTTTTTGTTTGTCTTGGAACAAAATTAAAGTTTCCACTCTCATTTGCTGAAGGTTAATCCAGATTCCTATGAGATGTACCCAAATACAGATTTAATCTCTTTAATGAACTGCTCTGCCCATTCATTTCTTCAGCTCTTCTTTTTTTCTCCTGCATTGAAGTTGCTACAGACATATGGAAAAGCATGAAAAAGAAAAAATACATGGAATCAGAAGAACTTCAGACTAACGGATAAAAACCCGAGGGCTGTCAGTCACAAATTCAATAGAGGACTGGCTAATCTTTAGACATTAAAAGGGAAATGAATATTTCAATGAAAATCTATATAACTGTATTACAGAATTATTTTCAATTCATATTTTTCAATCTCCTTTCAATCTTTTAATTAAGAAATATATTTTTTCTTTTAAAATATTATCCTTTAGGACTTAAAATGTAAATAAATTATTTGCTATGATACAATTTCCTACAGCAGCACCTGATATTAAGATTGTATTGTTACTGTCTGCAGCTCAGGAAATCTACTGCTGAGTCTTGTAAAATTTTTAGTTGTATATTCCTCCTTTTTCTTCTGAATTTGTTAATGCTTTCCATCATTCTTGTTTTGCATCTCATGGATCTCATGCTTTTCACTTAAAACAGTATGTTTCAGGCAACATCTCGACTGAATTATCACTGGCAAAATCATGTTTAAAAGCCACCTATCAACAGCATAAACTTGTTCCCCTCCTTAAATGCTTATTAAGATCCCTGAGGCTCCAATACATCTGACTATTCTTTCTCAGACTTCCTGATTTGGGGACTGAAATATTTAGGTTCAGTGTCTTCAATAACTTTCTTAAATCCTTTTTATTTTCATCAGACATTCTATGTTTCATGACATACATTCCATTTCACTGATTTCATCTGATGGGATTTCCAATATCTGGAATATTATTATTTTGCCTCACTGAACATTTTCGATGTTTTCATTAGCTCTTCTGGATTTGTTGTTCTCCTTTTGTGTTATAATACTGAACATGCCAGAACCATTTATTTCTCCCCCATTAAACAAAGCTCAGGAATAAACTAGCAGGATCACTCCAGAATTTAGCACCTCTGCTGGTGAGTGTAGATCAACACAAGAGAAGGAGGTAAAATATTTCAAGGAAAGTCTGACTAACTCTAAAAAATATTAGATTCTGGACCTTGGGCAATTCACCTGCTTGCATGCTCTTTGCACAAATTACTACAAGCAATCTGACAAAAAACAACTGGTGAATTTTCAATTTATTGTCTTGAACACAGAAAATAAGTTGTGTATGAAACTCATCATGGATATTGTAGTTCCTACAATTCTAGATTGGTGCTTCTGGGTAGCTTTTGCAACCCACAAGATCATGTACATGTGTTGTTATTAAAGACATAACTGAGACTTCATTTTACCCAAGCACATGGGTGGTCAGGAAACCAGATCACTGAACACCTGTGACTGGATCTTTGTGACTGAAATTGATGGTATCTTTGCAACTGCAGGAGACAGATCCTGATAATAGAGAAAGGTTACTTATCTAAAATTCAAATTCCAGGTACAGGTAAGAATATCACTACACTGATTTCTTCCAGCTACAAAATAGGTCTGTAGGGTAAACAGGGAAGATCATGTGGACTCTCTTCCTTACCAAACTCTTGTGATCTCTTTGGCCACTTTGCTACTTTCAGCCTTTTTTTTACATATATTTGCCCTTTTCTCCCCACTCCTGCATTTCTACCTTCCAAAGGATGTAATACGAAACATCTAATGAAATACAGTTACACTTTTCTGCATCACACATATCTCCCCCAAAATCTCTACTGGCCTCCATTTCTTCTCCACTTATTTTACATTTCATTTTGTAGTTTCTGCCACTACAGAAAATATTCCAAGGCAGTACTGGCGGTAGAGGCTGACTCTGATAAAATGGGCCATAGCTTGCTCTATCAGTCTACAATCAACTGGCATGTTAACTGTAAAATATGTTGTAGTCATCTGTACTGTTAAAGTCCCACTGCCCCAGCACCATAGATTCAGGCAGACAATTTACTGAGAACACAAGCAGCCCATGTTGTCCCAGAGGCTCTCGTATAATTTCAGAGGTGCCAGCAAGCTCAGGTCAAAGCCATGTCCTAAAACCTGCCAAACAAGTAGTAGGAGTGAGCACCTCATGCAGAGATTTAGCTGGCATCCTGGTCCTTATTTAGTTTACTAGTAGAGATATAGCCAGAGTATCCAGTAATGTTAGTCATATGCACTGACCCACTTATGCTGCTAGACATACCCCAGAATCTGCTGCCTAAATCTAAGAGTACTATCATGTCAGTACAAACCAGAAAACAGGTTGTCTCTAACACCTTAAATCCAATGTTTAGAACTCATACTGAAGGGGAATAATCTTATATTTTTATTTCAAATTTACTCTGAAGTGTATTCCAGTAAATTCCTTGCTTCGTACATGTATTTTTTCCTCAGTGTGCCATTTTAAAGATGGATGATCAAAACACTTAATCCAGAATTTTCACACTAGATGTACATAATATCTAGATGGAACGGTTCTTTAAAAAATATATATAGAAAAGCTGAAAGAAGGATCCTTTACTCAACAGGAAGAAAAACCAGCTTTAACATTCTTGCATTGCAGACAAAAATGTGAATAAAATGTGCTTATTGTGAAACTTTCCATCAATTTGAAATAAATGTCAGGTTGTATTATGACCAGCAATTTATGTTCCTGTAACTTCACAACTTCCCTGTCCTAACTTGACAGATTACATTAAAAAACCCAATCTATTTGTCAACATTACTAGTTTTGCCTTATCCATTCTCTTTTTCCCATTTGGACTTCTTCTCTTTCTGGAACCTGATCAACTTCTGACTCAGAAGTTTACCCAGATTTTCAGATAATTGATCCTTAGGGTTTAATCAGGACTGAAAGCAGAAGCAGGTGGGAAGCATCTTTGCAATTCTGTTTACAAGCATGTACTTCCAGAAACCTCGCCTGAAGTCGGTGGAAATACAGCTTTAATTTTCCTTCCATAAATGATGGATTAAGTGAGGTTGCCATAAAAAGCTCTGATTCAAACATTTGACTGTATGCTCTTGTAGCCTGTTAGAAGTCTGTTAAGGTTATGACAGCAACATGACCTTGTGTGACATTTTTTGCATTTGAATCTATGTTGTGAACATAAGGAGCTGGAGTCAAAGAGTGATCATCCTCAAACAGAGCTTTGCACCATGTAATGGTTACAGAGAGGGTCTGGTCCAGAGAAGGTCACCCTCCCTGCTTGCCATCAGAAGTCTCATAATCAAAAAATTGCCAGAACAGCTGATATGAAAACAGTTATTCTGATAATAATACCCTGTTGAAAACTCAGCTAAGAGCTTTTCCACAGGCTTTGACACAAGCAATGTACAAGTTTGCATCACTTTAAAAGAAAAACTGCTATATTCCTAGCTAAGTATTTTGTCTTCACTATTTCCACTATAAACACATAGTAGAGAATAATTTACATTGACTTAAATATGGTAAGCAAGCTTTCAAAGTTTTAAGAAATGGATGATTAGAACTTGCTGAAAAGATGGCTATGGCTGACTCAGAAGAAAAGCATGCATTGTAGTAGGGCCTATCAAAGGAGTTAAGGGTAATTTTTGGGTAGTCAAAATGTTTTTAAATGCTTGCATCAAGACAGGGCTTTTGAAGTTACACAGCTGTTCTTTGTGCATCTACTTAAAACAAAAATACACAAGATTTAAGAAAATAAAGAAGTAAAATTTCACCCACTACAGTATTCCCATAAATGATTATTTAAAATACTCTGAAATATTTTCTTGTATTGGTATATTTTTCTGTGTTATGTCTCCTCTACAAAATAATTCTCCCAGGGCCATTTACAGAATATGAGATTAAAATGTCAAAAAAATAACTGAAATATGTTCCAAAAAGCAGTGGAGATGCCAAAGCAGCACAGAGTTCTTCCAACACATTTATATCATGATTACTTAAATATCACTGACTAGTCACTAGTATTCTGAGACATTCCTGTGTGGATTTGTGGGATTATTGTTGAATTAGGCCTCATAAAACACCCAAAAGGTTTTTTTAAGTAAAAACACGAATAAACTGACAACATCAGTAGTCTGAAATTAGAGAAGGAAAAAAAACCTAAAGATCTCACAAAAACCCAAAAACTAAAGCAACACCTTTTAAAGTGTTGCACCTACCTTTTATTCCTAGTTATAATAAAAGCCTTTACAGATCAAAATATTTGGCTTTATAGGTGTTTTCCATTTGCCCAAAAAACTGCCAGAGGAATGGGTAATGACAACCTAATTTATCACTTCATTAGACTAACTGAGATGAAAGAATCCTTTTGTGGTTTTCTGAGACATGAAAAAGAAATAACTATGACAACTAAATCCCAGCTTTTCACTATTTTTACAGTTGCTTTTTCTTGTTTTCATTTCTCAAATATGCTGAACTATGAAAATAAAATAACTTCAGTACTTTTAGAATCAGAAAAAAGGATCAGTATTTTCCTGTTTTCAAAACACTTGAAAAGGTAGAGGAAAATACTGAGCATGGGTATTTTATATTTTCGGTAATGTTGCTCTGTTGTTGCTGTCACTATTACTGTTAACCATATAGTGAGGTGGGTCTGTGCCGTTTTCCTGAAATGAGATCTCAGAACTAGCAGACTTTTAGACTCAGAAGATAGTTTTGGGTTTTTCTAACATAAAAATCAACTTTTCCTTAAAAAACCCTCAGAAGACAGAAAAGCAAAATAGAATATAAAGCCTTTCTATTTCTCCATCCACTCTTTCCTTGCAAGTCTTTTACTCCAGACCTCAGTATCAGCAAACTCAGGAACCACCAGCCTTACAATGAACTCTACAAAGTCCCTTTGAGTTCTTAGCAAAAGTCTAAGGAAAAGGAAAAACCTTAGGATGTTCTGATTGCCCTTGGCGTGCCTGCTTTCATAGCTCTTGTAATTTAATTATTTTTGTCTGATTTTTCCCCCCTGTCCTTATATACAGTTTTTTAGTAATTTTTGTGTGATCTTTGTGTTCTTTCTGTGTTGTCCCAGACCTTTAATTCGATTCCTAAAACACCCAAGAAAGAAGCACTGAAATATCTGCACAATAGCCTATAGTCCCCTTTTTAGGGGACACGTCATACAGCTAACAATCCATTCTCCTGTGCAAGAGAACTCTATACTAAGATGGATATCCAGGCACAGCCTATGTGGTAGGAGAAAGTAGATGGCAGGGCAGAGGTGCTGAAAAATAAAATTAATGTCTCCAGGTTCATAAGTGTCTAGTGTTATGTTTAGGCAAAATAAGTTGTAAGAAATGCTGGAAGCTGGGACATCACAGTTGCTGCAGAACAAATGAAATTTACCTTGTTCCTCATTTTGTCCACTTTTTCCCTCCACTGGCTTGAAAAATACTGAGCACCAAAGAGGAGCTGGGACAGGCTGTGCAAAAGTACCTTTGCAGTTCAGCAGGAAAAATGAGCACAACTGTTCAGGTAACATTGTCTGAAAGGCTTCTCTCCTTCTTTCACTGATTGCTTAATAACTTCCTCTCCTAAAGATTGACAATGAATGGAAGAAATTTATGAATCCATCATCTTTACTTGGAATGAGATAAAAAAAGATGACTTCTTTCGGAAACAAATTGCAAGGATGTAAGACTGATGTATATGTATATATGCTGACATATCTGTCATGATAGGGAGAAATATATGGAATAATCCATATTCAGCTTGGGCAAAAGATTTGCCCAGGATTCTCTCTGAAGCTCATAAAAGTGCTGAACTGCTCTTTTTTGAAAAGTATGTTTAAAACTTACTTTTTATAATGATGAAAACATTTTATAATGAGGAAAAATTAATTCAGTGCACCTTGACCAATTGAAGCACTATTGCTAACTCTTCTATTTACCAGAAAAATACCAAGAAGCACATAGAGCTTTTCATAAACACTTTGCTATTTTTATCTTGCCTATGCTTGGACTTTCTCTCCACATTGTCTACTGGGATTAATAATTTATACCCACAGGCTCAAAGTATAACTGTATAAGTTTCTCACTGTTTGCCTTTTTTTTTTAACCTCACACCAGCCTTCTCATCAGCAATGCACCATTTCTATGTATTTGGGAACTAAGAGTATTTTTAATAGGTAGAAACAAAAATCCAGAGGAGGCGATTGGTTCTCACAATTTCTTCTTTGCTGTTGGGTACATTCACTCTCCATGCGCATTCTGGCTTGGTTTATTAGGTTTTTGTTATCTTATTGCACTTCCAGTTATCTTTGGTTTTGGAGTGGATTTACTTTATATCAGCAACTAAACATTAATTGCATTAGACAACTAGAGCCAAAGTCTGGATGGTGTGATTAAGTGTAATCGGGTGTACAAAGCCATAGTTCAAGACCTTACTCTGCCTGATTGGGCAAGCCTGTTTTACCACATACCTGCCAAATACTATAATGACCTCCACCCCACAACCACAGGCAATTTTAGGATAAATCTATCTCTCCTCTGTTTTTCAGTTTCATATTGCTTTTACTAGGAATTCTATCTAATTGAAAAACATGGCACTATATTCCTCTTTTTCAGGTACAAATCAATGTCCCAGAATACTTTACCAATTAAATATTAATATTAATAACAAAAATAACAACAGTAAGTTAATAAACAACAAAAACAAATCCAACCACAGTTAAGACGGTTCAGGAGCTTTTCAGTTGCCATTAATGGTAAGAAAGTGAAGGTTTATTTTTAACTGAAGCTTTTACTGCAGCAAGCAAATCTTTTTATTCCCTACCAAGATGGGAGTGTCTGGAATGTTACTTTTTATTTTTAAAATAAGTCATCATTTTCACCATCAGCACTCAGATAGGAATCACACTGATTACAATACTAGTGGTGGAAAGGTCTGAGCATTTTTGTGGCTTGTTGAATAAATATCAGTAATTCAATTTTGTTGTTCTCAAATTTGTGGAATGTGGTATTTGGAAGGGTATAAGAATGGAAAATACTTCTACTCCAAGAAACAAATTCTTTTAATCTTATAACACTGAATGGAAGAAGAGCTTTTTGGTTTGCTTTGCTTTTTCCCTTAGGGGTCAAAAACAAATAACCCTTGACAAATAAAGTCCCTGTAAGACTTAGCAACAACTGATAAAAATGTCCTCACTGATTAGAAGACTTTGTCTCTTTTAGATATGCTGATCATACTTAGCTCATCAATATTCTGTGCTACTGCCCAAGAGTAGCATTCATTCCTGATACTGTTAAATGTTTTCTGTGACTCTCATAATTTGATTTTTATTTTTTTCAGGCAAGGGAAAAGGTGGTTTGTAGCCTCACAGTCTTGATTATCTGTTTCTGCTCAGTGTCCCCGGTTCATACTGCAAAAATGCAGTTCCAGGAACTAAGTCAATGCTACTGCACTTATTTTCTGTGCAAAGTTTCCAAAGACAAAGAAAAGATCTTTCCAAAATTAAAATGATAATAAAAACAAAACACAAACAAAACCAAACGACAAAAAAATGCCCAATAGTTAGCCAGAACTCAGAAGACTGTGAAGTCTTTTCTATTTTCTGTTACTAGGTTGGTGTCACATGGACTTACTTCTACTGCTCTACCTACTGCCAAATGGGACGGATTCATGAGGAAGAAACATTTGAAGTAAACAACATCTGGGAGCACTACATACATTAACTGTCCTGGTCAGAGATAGAGTTTCTGCCCTTGGAGGATAGTTGCCGTGTAACTGCCTGTAGCTGGAAAACTGTTATATTGCCAAAAAAAAAGGGGTGACTAACATTCTCTTTGGTACTTCTGGGACCCTTGAGACCCTATAAGCCCTGAAAACTACTATTTCTGGAATACTGTCCATAGCATTTGTATCTTTAATTACATGTTAGTATTAGAAATGTTACTTATGAAGTTTTAGTTTGGTATAAACTGACTAAAACTGATGGTTCAAAGGAAAATGTAAGAAGACTAGTTGGATAAGCTTGGATCTCCTATAGCAACCTCTAGTACTGAGTACAGTTCTGCTGCTCCCAGCATAAGAAGGGTGTGTTGGAGCAAGTCCACAGGAGGGCCACAAAGTTGATAAGAGGACTTAAGCACCTCTCCTGCAATGAGAGGCTGAGAAAGTTGGGGCTATTCAGCCTGGAGAAGAGAAGGTTGCATTCAGACCTCACTGCAACCTTCCAGCATCTGAAGGGGGCCCACAAAGTATCTGGAGAGGGATTCTTCATCAGGAACTGCAGTGATAGGACAAGGAGTAATGGGTATAAATGGAAAGAGGGGAAATTTAGGCTACATATTACAAAGAAATCCTTTCCTGTGAGGTCAGTGAGATACTGGAACAGGTTGACCAGGGAGGTTGTGGACATCCCAACCCCGCCACTATTCAAGGCCAGGCTGGATAAGGCCCTAAGCAACCTGATCTAGTGAGGTGTGTCCCTTGGGACTAGATGTTTGATGTTAAGGTCCTTTCCAACACTTAACATTCTATGATTCTATGGTCATTGACTTGATCCTTTGGGGCCACTGTTTCATTGCCATGCAGACACCTCTGTTAGTGTTTCTAGCTATTATCTGAAGACTGATCAGGCTTTGCAGTCACTTCTACACTTCCAGAACATTCATCCTTACCCTATTCACATGGTATATTTTCATGTCCTAGTTTTGCAACTTTTTTCTGGTGCCAAGAAACAAAATGCTGAAGCAAGGGGAGAAACAGAGGAGAGTTAACAGAGGAGCCAGACTCACACATGAACACACAAAAGCAAATAAAAGAACAGGGAAATGATAGAGTAAGGAAAAGAAATTTAATAGTAGAGAAGTAATAGGAAGATTATACTTTCTCAGTGAAAGAAAAACTATAGGAAAAATAGTAGTAGCAATAAAATGTTCAGTAGGGTTTTTATCACTGACATCTGTTCTCTTGTATAATGTCCTGATCCATTTGGAGCCTAAAATTGGCATGAGAGATCCAGACGGGTTACATCTACCCTCCCACCCACCAGGCCTCACTGACATGGCACTGGGTACCCTTTCCTGACCTACAGCAGGACATTAGACATATCAGTACAGTTGTCCTAGGACTCAAGCATTCTTCTGTCCAGCCACAAACAAGCAGTTAGCACCCTCCCCTCCTTTCTCTTTTCTGTCCCCACAGGAAGATCAACAGTGCAATACTGCTAAGAGAAGGTTAGAGAGCTTTTAAATTGCATCTAGCACCATTTTGTTCTAGATACAACTTTATAGTGTAAATACCATGCTGTGGAGACTTAAACAGATAAAAGTGTTATACTGACTTTTTTTATTAAAAAAATGTGAATTCTATTCAAGAGGAGGTGTCCCCTACACAGCAAACCAAGTCAATGGCTTCCTATTTTAGTACAAGAACTAACAATAAGTACCTGCCTAATATCCACTCCAGTTAGGGGCTACTGGCAAATAAATAAGTTAAACAAACTCAGAAAGCAGTAAAGACAGTTACAAAACACCTGAACATTCAGATGGCCTGTTGGTTTTTAAACAGGAATTATTCCAAACAAAATTGAATAAAAACCTGTCTTTGTGTGGTAGAACTGAGAGATTTTTGGCAGGATTTGTCTGTAGGAAACAAAGAGAAGAAGTAATGTATTTAGCTGCACGATTAATGTAATTATCAGCTTACGCAGAATATATAGACAAAATATTAGGGATGGAAAAAATAGGACATCTATATAAATTCATGTCAGAATCATTTCTGGAATTATAATGTTTTGTTTCAATTACAGTTTTCCTTCTTACTTTAGTAGTTAGTTCTCCTTCTTTGTCTTTAAAATAGACAATGAGAACCAGTTTCTCAAAGTGCGATCAAAGTAAAATCTTGACCTAAGAGTGGGCCTGGCATGTACCTAAAGACATTACAAAATTAATCCTGAGGAAAAGATTATATTACAGGGGTGTGGAGAGAAAGGGAGGAGCATTCATTCATATATGGAAGTCGTGGTGGAGGGGAATCTCTTGTTTCCAAAGTCAGCACACACATTCAAATCACAGTTGTTAGCACATTCATAAACAAAACAGACGTTCCTGAGATATCCAGCCCCCTCAGCTCCCCAGACAAACAAACACAATGCGCAGAATTTTATGCACAGGTTATTACACAAAATTACATGTCTCATTTGTCTGAAAGCTGGTCAATTTGTATGAGGCAGCTACACTGGGCACAAAAGCTGTGCAAGGCTTTGCAGCACTGTGAAATCAATGTGAGGGAGAACAGCAGCTCCTAGGAGGAAGCTGGTGCCTCCCTCTGTGGCTGGTTTCACAGAGGCAGTCTGGTAGAAAATAATGTACTAGAGGTAATCACTGCAATTATTACTGTAATAGAAACAGTGTTATGTGGTTTATTTTCATTCCATTGAAATGTCAAGATTCAGAGCTACGTGTCTCTGAGGAGTAAAGAGTAAAGGCTATCACAGCCTTTACACAGCTTTTTTCCTTTCATTGTAATAAAACACTCAAAGCACTGCTCTTCTGGCACTCCAGTTATGCGTGTGTGTACGTGTGCTAATGTGGATGGAACAAAAGGGTGGAGAGGAGCTCTGGGCTGTAGTTACTATTTGGAGTATATCTGCTTTGTACTTAGTCATCTTCTACTGTTTCCAAGAACAGCTCAACAAATCATGCCTCTTCCACTAAAACTGCAGGCATACCACTGTACATTTTCAGCAGGGAGCCAGATGTAAGCAATTAGGCCACACTGTGCTATTCTGCTGCCTCCCATATATGAGGCAAGGCTAAGTAAGAATAAACTAGCTCCTTCTTAAAAATGTGCATAGGCCGTCCCAGACAGGCAGTGGTTAGCCTGTGCTGGCAGATCTAGGGAGTACTTTCCAAACTCATGATCTAAATACATGTCTAGACAATATTCTGGCTGCATGATGAGACAAGATCCTATTGTCCACCATCCTTATTTCCCTCTAACTTCACTAATATGAAGAGATCTGGTTCTGAGGATTGCAGACTGCTATGACATGCAGCACCCCATCCTCCTGCCGCCTCAGAGACATCAGGAAAAAGGAATACTCTGAAGTGAAAAGAAGTACTCTGAATCAATGTGTATAAGCAACTAAAGAGTGGGTGTCAAGAGGAAGGAGCTAGGCTCTTTTTGGTATTGTTAACCAATAGGACAAGACACAATGGGCAGAAACTGATGCACAGGAATTTCACTTGAATATAAGAAAGAACTTTACTGTGCAGGTGATTGTGCACTGGAACAGATTGTCCAGAGAGGTTGTGGAGTCTACCTCTCTGGAGATATTTAAGAACCGTATGGACGCAATCCTGTGCCAGCTGCTCTAGGATGACCCTGCTTGAGCAGGGAGGTTGGACCAGATGATGCATTGTGGTCCCTTCTAAAGTGACCAGTGCTGTGGTTCTGAGATGTTGTGAAGCATAATGTATCCTATGGGTCCGAGACAGCTATTTGGACTGAGCTGACAAGAAGTTTGTCCAGGATTGTTCTCTGTCCCTCTTGGACATGAAGTTTTCCAGACACCTTGGAAGATGCTGTCATCTCCACTTGCTGTCTGTTCTGTGACGAAATTCCGGAAATGAAAAAAAAAATTAAAAAAAAAATAAATAGAGGACATCTAGGGAAAACTGGTATGCTGGAGAGAAAGGTTTAGACCTTCAGTAATGTTTGAGCAAATGGCAACAAGCCACTTGGGTTGAGTTTTGTTTCCTTGAGAGATTTCAGACTGCTTTGAATACAGACAATAATAACTGCCACGTGGGAAGACAGACATATTTTTCTTTTCTCTCGAGAAATTGTGGATGTTATTCTATGTTCTGTGGTGGAGAAAAAGTTTCTTGAAGCGACTGGAAAGTCCATATCAGTGAGATGCTGAGAGAAAAGCTCTAAGCAAGCTATTTGATTGCTCTTTGAAAAGACACCGGAGGTAGACAGGCATTACAGAGAAACACTACAGGCAGACTTTAGGACATTAAAAATAACATTCCAGCCCATTTTCCACTGTAACACTGGATTAGCTACTAGTTAGTTACTGCAATATCTAAAATGTTGTTCTAGTATTGAAGTATTTGACAAGTCCATCGCACTGGGCTGAGCTGACCCTAGCAGACAACTATGATGAAGACATTTAAGACATCCTATATTGTTGTCCCTAGATATATTTTTGCAGGTATGTGTAGACACATGTTGAACTATAAAAGGTCTAAGGTTGTCAGTGATAAAGGAAGGTATTTACAATTGCTCCCGATTCTCTTCAAGCTGTGAAAAAATCCCAGAGAAATCACTGGGAAGAAGGGAGTACCCACATATATGTTGGTGCTGCTCATGACTATTCAGTATTTGTGGAGAGGGGAAGAACAGCAATCCTTTAAGTAGATTTAATGACTTCAGTATTTTGGAAAAGCTATATTTAAGTGCTAAAAATATCACATACACAAAGAGTATATCTTCCCTATTCAAAAAAATTGGTCCTTTACTTCCCATTGTGTTTCCATCACTTCTGTACAGAGTTTGACACACATCCTAAATATTTCTGGAGTTCAGACTTCTTATGCCATAATACTTTTTGCTAGATCATCAAACAACTGGCTGCAGGAAAGCATTTCACTGTCCAGCCGTTGAAGCTCTCAGGTCCCACAAATAGCTACACGACAGAGGTTTGGGTCTGCCTGCTGGTTAATCCACCACCTGTCAGAAAGACTTTTCCTTTTGACGCAAGCTCCTGGTTGACCCAGGGAAGCAGCAATGCTGAATGCTGCAGGGAGAACTCTCTGCATTTCAGTTCCCCCACAGGAATGTCTGGGGCTGTTCCTCAGGAAACATCCTCCTCTAACTCTGCAGGCAGCTGAGGAAGCAGGGAACGTGCTCCTGATGGCCAGCATACCCTTAAGAAATGTTCATCTGCTGGTCTGGCTGTACTTGTTTACTACTTGGATCGGACTGTAACAAGAAGAAAGCCTCAGTAATGGTGGATTTCACTTACAGCACCCTTTCCTTCTCTAGATTTTTCTCAGCCTGTCACCCTAACAGGTCACTCAACACCTCTATCAACAATTTTTCTTCTTATGCTCTTTCTTGTCTTTTCTTCTTTTTGTCTTGTGCCTTCTCTTCCAGATAAAGATGAGATTGTTATCCATGAAGGCATGAGCAAATACTAGTACTTATTTTCCCTTACCTGAGAAAGTGCAACCTACTAATGTTGTGCCTAGAAAGCAAAGAATGTAAGCAGCCTCTCGCTTTGACTACTATGAACAAACTGTGTTTGTATGTCTGTAGGCAGAAGTAAGAGATGGCTTTTCAAACCTCCCATGGCCAAAGGCAGTATGAGGATATATTTTCTGTGACTATTTCAGCAAAATTTTAACCAGAAAGATGGAATACATGTCCACAGACACGGTGCACCTACAGCATAACACAGCAATCCCTACCTGTTCTAATCTTTGGACTTCCCCAACATCCATCAGGTGATAGTACAGGGATCTTACCTTCCTGACAGCTGCACAATACACCTTTCCAAAATTTCTGTTCCTTGGCAGCTGCTTCCAGGGCTGGTTCTTTTGTCATTGGGTTTCTAACTTCATTTAACTTCCCAGCTACCCAGAGTTTTACTTTGTGGTGATCCCAGTTTTTCATAACAATCACTCACTTTCACACAGCCAGTCCTCCCCCTAACCAGACAGTCATTTTGAGATACAGGAATATTTGAACCCAAACTTTAGGGGCAAGCCCTGCCAAAAATTCTTCTTAAGATAAACATGACTGCCCTTCAATTCTGCTAACAGCTGTTATAAGAGAAGAGAGTTCCTCATGCAGGGTGAGAGGACAAACTTGTGTTTCAGCTCTTCTGGAGTATGATGGACATAGGGGTTTGATATGTTATGGAGGAATATTTAATTACAGTCTTTTTTAAATTTTTTTTCAGCTGCAAACTAATGAGTAAAGTGATAGTTTACAAGATCTCCAAAGCTGAATGCATAGAACATTTCTCAAAAGCCATACATGAAAAAGCATCGTATTTATCTCATGAAGTTAAAAACATGGGCAGTAATTTATCAGGAACCTTCCTCTGTCATTTCATGCAGAATTCTTTCCAGTCTCTGTTACATGGTATATTTACAACCCTTTTCTATCCAAAGCAGTGGTAAGACATACTTCAAAACAGTGCATTTTTGTAAGGTTTTGTGTGGCCTTTTAATTCTGTTGGCCTTCTCAGAATAGGATGATGAATACAGTCTAGCTTGCTTGAATGTTGCAAGTGGTCAACAATATTTCTGTGGCATGTGGTGACTACAAAGCCTACTATACACAGAAAGATGTTGATATGGAAAGTCACGGTGCTGGTAAAACTGGACAGCTGTAGCCCTGAAGAAGTCATCAGCAAAGCCACAGCAGGGAAAAAAAATACATATCAAATCCAGCAAAAAAAAAAATAAAAAAATAAAAGCCTTCTGAGACTGGCTTGACATCCCTTTCTGCAAGAGTAGGTGCATACAAATGCTTTTAATTTTTGACCTGGCTCCTGGACTGCCAACCTTGACACCAAGCGGCTGACAAGAATGCCAGGACTATGGCAACGGGGAGGATTGCTACAGCTCCCTACCCAGTGACCCTCAGAACCAGCATGTGGTGATTGCTTCGCAGTGCTCATGGTCCAGCAGATTCTGAGCTAAGGACTGGCTTCTCCTGGTCATCGCCCCCCTCAGCTGCCTGTGCTCCTACACGTTCATTGAAATAGGTACTACAACAGTTTTGGAAACATTGGGATGCCATAGTTGCGTGGTTACGGGTTTTAAGCAAGCATTCTCTCCTCTTTTGATCAACATCCATATTCTTCTCCCCCTCAGCATCTCCTTTCAAGATCTGTTTTTGTTTAATCAGGAAATGCAAGGGGAATAATCTAGGTTAAAACAAACAAAAACACAACAAAGGACCCCCTTCCCATTCCATCTTCAGACACTTCTGCAGCTGCAAATCAGAATGCGGTTTGCCTGTTCAAAGCTACAAACTGGTCTGAGTTTGCTAAAATGCTGGGCAAGTGTACATGAAACCTTCAACTTGTTTGTGAATTGCCCTACAGCTCAAAAGTCGGAACTGATCTGCCTATTTTCCCAGAGAAAGCCCCCAGATTTGCTGCCATTACCATCAGTGTCGTTGTGAGCCCCAACATCGCCCCTTTGTGGCTGAAGCTGTCCTGCATGTGGCTGGGCCAGTGTCTACACCAGCAGCCGCCTTGCACACTGAAACTGAAAAGCACTGGTATGTTCACAAAAAGGGGTGGGGCTCCCCCTGCTACTCTGCTTTCTCCCACTAAATTCCAGTTTGAGCAGATCAAACTAACCAATCTGTGTGTCCTCCTCTAAAACAGACTTCACCTACACTATCCTGCATCCAAGGCTTAGTCCTGAACCCCAGCTGGTCACACAACATTTTTATAACATTTTATCAGCTTCATTTCTTTCTCTGAAGTCCAAGGGTCTGCTTATGTGAGTGACTACTTTCTTTTCCAAGCAACGTGATACAGCAGAGTCAGTGCACATGTGTGTGGAACTTGGGAAGAGACAGTGATAGAGCACAACACTTTTGCACCTCCTCACATTCCTGACAGGACTGTGATATACATTAGACCACTTACAGAGTTGCTCTATTCTGCTTTTTGCAACAGGCAAGAATAATCAGCACAAAGACACCTTCCAGCCTCAGTGCAACCCTCACACAGTCCCTACACAGAGATTACTAGATGTGTGGACAAGACCCATTTTCCCCACACATCCATCCATATAACTCCATTTTCTCTTCATCAAAGTGTGAATCATCAAGGAACACCACCAGACACTGGGGGGGTGGGGGGCGGCAGAAACACAGAGTACTCATTCAGGATTTCATTTCTCCATTGAAACTCAAAACACTGTGGCATGGCTGATATAACTAGATGTGGCCAATCTCCAAGATCCTTGCATATCCCAGATTATCCCTTTTTAACTTAATCACAGGATTAATACCAAAGCAAACCTACAAAGCATTGGTTTTGTTTGTCTCGGTAGGAACAGCCCTTGCTCCTCAGCGCCGACATGAGGGTGTGTTCCGTGATCTTTCTGCTCTTTGCAGCAGACTTTTTTTATCATGGCTACTTTTCCAAACCTTCTACCTTCCTTCTCCCCCACACTGCCCCAGCCCCTGAGAAGCTCACGGCTCCTTTATCGGAATCAGTCAGTGCAAACTGCTGGATGACACAAACCAGACAGCCTGCATCCGCTGCAGACTGGGACAAAAGATGGAAGAAAAAGATAATGAAACACAGCTGGCTGATAAGCATGTTTAAATTTTGCAGAGATTAGCTGTGAGAACAGGAAGGAGTTCTTTCTCTCCCTTCTGTTTGTTTAGCTTCCCTTAATTGTTTATTTTTTAGGATGAAAAACAAGCCCATGTGAACTTATCAAGAAAGTTATAGCAAGGCAAAGGGAGAAATTTGTCTCATTAGAAACATGAAAGCCCCATCACAGCCAAAAGTAAACAGGACTTTCCATTTTCCAGAGCCACGTAAGCTGGCGGAGGGCTGCTCGGCTCCTGGCTGTCCTCACCAGCGCTGGCTGGGAGTGAGGCTGGTTCAGAGCAGAGAGCTCAGCCACTGGGTCCGCCTGGCTCCCCTGGCTCTGCGACAGGGCGCGGGAGGGAGCAGGGCTGCACAGGCGCCTCCTCACTCTCAGAAGGGATGGATACGGCTGAGCCGGCGCATTTCACAGCTCCCTTCACACAGAAAAACCCTCCTTATTTATCTGGGCTGTTGGAGAGTGTGCTGTAAGTACAGGCTATTCAGCAGCAAACCTTTCCTACAGTCTGCGAGTGAGAGTCTGTGCCTGGCTTCTACAGAGGTAAAAATAAGCTGTGGAAAATAAGAGGTTTTTGTAAGGGGAACAAATAAGCAAAGCACATTTGAAGGAAGCATTCTACTTTGAGGGACTGACACTGCTGTCATAGGATGAAATGGATGTACTTCACAGAGGGCAGTCCCAGGTTAGCACCAGCAGCTAAACTGCTGTCATGAAACAGTGTGTTTCATTGTCCTTCTTCCTCTTCCTGACCTAAATCCAAACCAGCCTTGCTCAGTTCTTACACCTGCAAACCTGCAGCCCCTTCCATGGATCCTTACTGGTGCGAAAGCTGCAGGAAGAGATCAATGGTATTATAACATCTCACTTCTCCCTCCCTTCTGACTGACAGCACACACGGGAGGTCCTGCACAACACTTTTGTACAAAGATTAGATCAGCAACTCTATCCAAGCTTCCTGTTCACACTTGGTAGTGGTATGAATGAAGAAGCCACAGGGTCAGCTGTACTCAGCACCTCATGACATTCTGGAGAAGCAAAGCTGTGGTGGAGCTGGGTTTCCCACAGCTGTGCATCCCTGGGGTGCTGCCATGCATCCAGAGGTGTGACACTGGTATATTATCCTTCGCTGGGACTGCTGGAGCATGGGCACTCATCATACTGCATGACGACCCTTTGGTCCAGGTCTGTAGGACTATTCCTCCACTGGCCACAAGAAGCTGAGACAAAAACAGACCAGGAAGTTAGTTCTGTGATGTTCCCCTCTTATCTTACCTTTAAAATAGTACCAGCATGAAGTGGAGAACAAAACAGAGCTATTGAGGTCAGGCATATTTTCTCAACAGTTGTCTTTACAGAGGAGGAAAGAAAAGTTTTGCTGTTCTTCAGAATGTATTAAGAAACTATTACACTAATATGCAGACAAAGAAAGTACAACTGATAGAAAAAACATGCTTCTTGTGTTCTAAACATTTAGTTACACAGTAACATTTAGTTACACAGCCTTGCTTTCAAGACTGTACATTTTCTGTACAGAGCAGATGTGCAGAAACCAGCTGTACTCTTTAAACCTTGCTAGTTGTGTTGAAACTTGACAATCCCCATGACTCAGCTGAACACCAACATGATGCTTCCCCCTGTTATCCCCCCTATTGCTGTTACTCCAAGAATTTTCGTTTCACATACATTCATGAAAAAAAATCCTCTTATTTTTTTGGTTAACCCTCCCCCCCAACAAACCTCTAGAAACTGACTAATATCTTTGAGAAGCCTGTAGTTAGCTACAGAAACCCCTTCAGCACAATAATATAAACTTACATTAATCCTTACATGAATCCTCTCAGACTTCATCAGCCATGTCTCAGGGTGGAAATACATGGGCTGTCCAAGTGAGAATGCATGATAGGGCCAGTGGTGGTCTGGCTAATGCCAGCATAACCCCAGCAGTGCACAACTGCCTGGACACTTCAAGAACTCAGAAATGTAACACACTGTTTTTCTGACTTTGATTGCAGGAGATTGATGAGACAGATGATCTATTCCAACAGGTAAAGAAACTGAAGCCTCCTAGGCAATTATAACCAGCAGTAAAACATAATGTTTGCCCTAAAAAGCTTCCTATCTAATTACTACACATACTACTCCAAAATTATTATAAATTTTTATTACTGTCTGGGTTCATAAATTACATGTATTTTAATAAGTGCCTGAAGTACATATCAAATACTTAAAATGTCACAAAGAATTTCAGGTGCTTTGTAGATGTCTATTTTCTGTAAAATCACGCTTTTAGGACAACTCGTAAGACAGAAACACAAATACACTGTATATGCAATTCGAAGATCTGCATATTCCAAGTGTGTGTTTTCCATTTCTACATTTAAAAAAGCTAAAACAAGATGAATCAAATTCAGACACTGTTGGTAGTTGTGTGCTTTTCTGTAGTGGCTACCTCAGAAACCAGAATATATAAATTCACTTGCAAGAACTGACATTTTTCTTTTGTAGTAGTGGGAATTGAATGGAAGAAGCAGATTTGAGGTGCTAAAAGGTGAAGGATGGACAGGAAAACAAAACTTAAATCAAGAAAAGTACCAGTGAGTCCATATGGCTGTTGTGAGACCTGGTTTATTACCTTTGTATGATGCTTCCACATATGAGAAATAGTAATAGAAGCATTGATACCCACATCCCAGCATGTGGCAAACAAATAATTGGATTGGCCAGATAATGAGGTACAGTGGCTAATAATTGTATGTTTTTTTCATGTTTTTAAATAGGTCACATCTTTCCTCTGACTGAATTGAATTTTCCTCTGTGCTGACTGCCAAGCATGTGACTCTTCATAGCTGTAAAAAAGAAAGCAGCAGCAGACCCTGGGGGTATAGAGATATTACAGCAGCCACACAACACATTTCTGCATTCAGAAAAGCTTTAGTATTGGGTCAGGCAACAGCTAGTAAGCAAGTATATGATTTTTATTTTTTTTTTCAAGTTGTCAGGAGAAAATGTGGAACTGATAAGAAACACCTGCGGAAATGGAATGCCATCTCAGAAACCAGGATTTGTTTAGATGATAAAGAGATAAAATCTGAAGGCATGTGTTGCAAGGGAAAATAATCTTGAACGGAATGTCTGGGGTTTTTTTAAAAAAGGGAAGAAGAAGCAGTGGTACGTTTCAGGTAATCGGCTTTCTGTGCAAAGAAAGGTCCTAGAGGATCATAAGGCAACATTGGTGCAATATGTCAAACTGTATGAGCTGCATGGATGTTGTTCATTCACATTTCTTCATGGAAACATGATGCCATTTATATTTTATTTGCATCTTGTAAATATTTTCTTAGAACCCCAGCCGGACACTGGAAAGCATGAAAACAGACATTACCAGATGAACATATGTAGCCACAATATTCTCTTTGCTTGCAGCTCAGCTTATTCCATGTGCTCTGATTTAAAGCCCTGTAATATACTTACCACGCAGGAATTCTGTTTAGCTACATTTAAATTCTTTGAGGGAAGGTTTGTCAGATCATTTGTTTTACTTAATACATACATATTTTCATGCCTTTGTCCTGCTTGATGTGAAATAAATGTTTTTTTAAAGGAAGTGGATTTTAATACTTCTTTTCATAGTCTGGAAAGGATGCAGCAGTTAACTACTGAAAAATGTGCAGTACAGTGTAGATTTAATGGAAACATTGCCATGATTCTACATTTATGTTGTGGCATTAAATCAGCAAGAAGACAGAGGCAGACTGCCAGTGTCTGCTATGCCCAGAGGAGGAGGCAGTTCCAGTAATAATTTTAGAGACTGTAAAGTGACCCTAAAATGGAAATCTCAGCAGCAACTCTAGGAGGGCTCAGCGGCACAAGATGCAGAAGCGCATGCCCAGTTTTAAACACATAAGTAGCTCCAAAATCAATGAGACCACCCACGGGCTTACAATCCTTTGAAGACTTGAGTCCTTAATTGCTCAGTAACTGCTGCAAGAAAGATATCAAGTTTCCTTTGTATTACTTAATATTAAAAAGAGCTTTGCCAACATAAAATACTGGAGGATCCTAAGCCAAACCAAATGGATAAAATGAGGCCAAAGCAGCCTTGCAGAAGGGCTGCTTTTTGCTAAAATCCTCTCCTGTTTCAGCTCACGGTGAGCTGTTCCTCCTATTGTGGTCCACACTCAGCAACACTTTAGACAGGACCACCAAACTACAATTGCTTCCCACTTTGAATGATGAGCAATTGACAAGTTCAGGAAGTTTGGGGATTATTTTCTTTGCAGACAAAGTCCTACTCAACAACCCCTTGTTAGAAAAAAAAAATTCTGTAGCAAATCTTTTTAAGACCTACTTGGGATGCCAAGCTTCTTTGTTTGCCAGGGCTTTTCTGCAGCTTCTCAAACATGCGAGGCAAACGAGCTTTAATAAGCTGATCCTTTTGCAGTGCACTAGGCAGGGAAGTGTTAATATATCTGTTTCACAGAGTCAACTGATCTGCAAGGGGTTAGAAATCTCAGCTGCAGAAAATCTGGAAAGCTAAGCTAACTTTATTGGAGCTGTGCTGATTTATACCAGCTGAACATATGGCCCCAGAAGATTAAGTGTCTGTGTGAGAAATCTGTGGCACATCTGGGATACTCCAGAGTCTGAGTCACAAGATCATCCTTCCTGCCCATAATGCTTCCAAACATGCCTCTACTACGCAGGAGCCTCTGCAAACTTTTTTCCTAACCTCTTGGCAAAGCAATAATGAAATTGTTTGAATGACTGAGCCCAGGGAAAATTGAGGTTAGCTTCTGCTGTTAACAAAACTACTTTCTCTGATTACTTTGTGCGTGACACTATTTTATACAGGTAAGCCAAAACTATATAAAATATTGGATTATTGTACTTGCAGTCATATTCTAAACAGACACCCAGCAAAAGAAATTTGTAGTCCAACACGGGAGAAGAGTCTGTCAAAGTTTTGCAAAATGTGTTTCCTTTTTGTCTCAGTCCTGTGCCACACTGGATACGAGTAGCTGAGGCCTAGCACGTCACTGCAGAGGTGTTTCCCTATGTACTCTTTTTTTTTCATCTTCATCTTCATCCAGAGTTCTATGTCAGCAATATGCATATGCACATTTCCCTCAATATCTTTTGCCTGGGCAAGAGCGAACTTTGGGAAATACAGAAGATCTGAAAAAGTCGCATATATACTTTTACAGACACAATCATTTTGTAACTGGGGCAGCTATTGTAGCCACAGCAATATTTGTTTAACTGTTGCTCAAGGCCAAAAAAAAAAAACAAACAACAAACCCACCAAAAAAAATACATAACAAAAATTCCCCAAAAGTGAAGAAACTTCAACCACATAAAAACTTATCCAAATAGTCTTAAAAGAAAATATATTGGGCAAAGTGTCCACAGTTTGTGGAGAAAAGAAAAGTGAAGCTGCTCAAATGCAGGCTCTGAATGGTGTTTGGGTTACTGTGATATGATGTTAACTGTTTACAACATTCCTTTCACAGTGATAATGGTACTGGTGAGAAAGGTAATGGCAAACATTGATCAAAAAACAGAACGATACAAGGAAAACTCATTTGAAACTTGGTTTATTACTTCAATAATTAATAAAAGTTTTCATATTGAGGGGGTCAGTATTGCAAATGACACAAAACATTCATTGACAAATAAGCAACACTAATTTGTTTCTAATTACCAAGGGGAAAAGCAGAATTGAACTGCATTTAAACAAAGAAAAAAAAAAAAAGAAAAAAGAGGAAGAGAAAAATAATTATATTCTTGAACATAGGAGAACAAATGCACCCCCACAACAATGAAAATGAATGAAAAAATGTAATCAAGTTACTCCAGAAGTTAGGAAACAGAAAACTACTTTCTCAGTTTTCAGAAAAATATGACAGAGAGCAAAATTTTTAGAGGACCAATAGCATACTGTGAGCTATATTTATCCTAAAATCCCAACTATGTATTTTAGTAGGGCTTATTTTTTAAACACACTTTATTAAATTATGTTATAAAAAGGGGTAAACATTCAGTGATCCTTAAGGAGGGAAAAAATGGAGAAAAGTTTGCTTAGCATCCATATTCAGCCTGTTATTCAACAACAAAGCATCTGTAAGCAGTTTCTCAAGCACTCTGTGTAACTCAGCACCACCACCTGCTGAATGGAAAGGAAGATTTGATTTCCCTTGTCTTGGATATTAAAATCTCCAGTACTATGCAGAAGGAGGACAAACAAATAGCAACAACCAAAAAAAAAAAAAAAAAAAAAAAAGCAAACTCTGACCACCCACAACAGTGTGTGGAAGAGGCAGCTCTGCCCCTTTAAACCACAGGAAGATCCTTCCTCAGAAATGGGGTGAAAAAGCTTAGCTCTTCACAACAGCTGTAACAGCATTCTGCTTCTGCTCTCTTGGCTCAGGTTACCCACAAAATCTTTATAGACTCTGGCACTGCATAAGACTTGCTTCAAGTGTGCTACCTGTCTTCCCCCAAATCCTGCAGCTTACTAGAAAATAGCCTATGTTGGCTATTTTTGGCTCTTCTATCTATGAGGGCTGCTGAAACTTCTTTGCATGATGCTTTCGTGGAGAAGGACAATCGAATACTGGCCTCCCAGGTCTATAAACATAGAACACGATAAGGCCCAAAGCTTTTCCTTTAAAACCTGATGAGGAAGTCCCTCATTCCTTCCAATGGGTGGGATGGAAAGGAGAATTTGTGCCATTTCCTTTTTAATAGTAATGGACCAAAAAGAAAGAATATTGTAGCTGAGGAGGCCCTAAGAAAGCCAAAAGAAGATATTCAATACCATCCTCCTTTCTGAATCCAAAGACGTAGCTAAAAGTTGTGTTAGATGCACCTGAGAATTTGACCTGATTCTGTACTGCAATTGATGGGAACAGCTCTGGGGGAGTCATGATCCATTTAGACTGTTAGATGACAGTCCAAAATCTGCCCGGTTTTCTTGTTCCGCCAGTTTTCCTGTTAGACAAGTAAATCTCTAGCTTGGTCTGTCTGTGTATCTAATTCTTTCCAGGACTAATGTCCTGTCCTAAATCTTGTGCAGACATGCACAGAGCATGTTTAAAAGAGCATGTTGCTGATTAATGGCAAAGGATGCAACTCTTAACAGATAGTGAAATATCCCCCAGCTGTTGTCAATGAACTGTAATGTTAAGCATTTGCATTTCTGTGGTACAAAGCCCACAGAACTTGAGGGTCTGGGTGTGGTGTCCACAATTCCCATTTACCCCAAAGAGGAAAGTGTTTTGGGGATGTGTGTATTGGTTTTAGCTGGGTTTTTTCATGCTGTTGCTTCCCCCACAAAGGAGAAGTCTCATGTTTTAAGGCTGCTCTTTCTGTGTTGCCTCTTTCCATTCAGCTCCGAAGTTAAGGTGATGAGGTTTTGCTTTATTTGCATGCTCTCAGAAGTCGTAGAACTAAGCTTATTATCAGGTCAATGCAGGTTACATTTTTCCCCTCTCCTAGTCTGCAGTCCTAGAGTGGTTGCATGAAGCACAGCACAGTCTTATTGCCTCAGAACATCCAGAACTTGGAAGAATGTCAGTTTGCAGTTTGTGGCCTACTTAATTTCCCACCTCACTTAAATCATTAAAAGAGCAGATTTTAAGAGGTGGGGGAGGAATGTTGTTACTGATTGATTTGGGCTTTTTTCCTACAAACAGAAGAAATACTTCCTCTGCATCAAGAAAGCTGAAGGTACTTAGCTTGGAATTGGACCAGCAGGGTGGCACTAGAGCTGGGGGAGCAGGCACACAGGAGCTTTCCCCACCACTGCAGAGGAGAGCCAGAAACCTAGGCAAGGCGCAGAAGTAAATATCAGACACATGGGTTGTAGCCTTATTTTCAGCTTTTTGTCTGTGCCAATCTCTGCAGTGGGGATGCACTGTGAATGTAGTTTGCCACAAAAGTCAATGGAGCTGAGTAGGAGAAATCTCTACTGTGGAGGCTCAGTGCCTCCTGGGTCCAATGATGAGTCAAAGCCCACTCTGTAATTAAGCTGCCCCCACTTTACTAGGGCACATCTGCCAGAATGTTTATAAGATTATTGTCAACTTGTGGAGGTTTAGCACCACTGTTTTAACTAGGGGCATTCTCAACAGTGACGAGAAGACTGAACAGAATTTAAACAACAGGGAAACCGTTTATTCATCTGGAGCTCAACCAAAGAAAAGACAACAGTTTAAGGGAACTCCAGACTTAACACAGAATTAAACCCAACAAAAATCACGCAAGAAGGGAAAAAAGGAAAAAGGGAATAAGGGAACTGCTTTTCTAAGGACAGGCAGGCTGGCCAAAGAGAAGCAGGGGGAAGGGAAAGCCGCTCCTCTTCTCTCTCTCTGTCTCCTTCTGATGGTAACTGCTCCCAGCCCTTGAAGTCTCTGCAAAACACAAAAATGAAAAGCACCCCCCCAAACCCAGGGACGCTATTTGGGGAAGCCTTTCACTTGCGGTTATGCTAGCTTGGCTCTGGTGCCAATGGAGGTGGGCGGAGGGTGGGGGTTTGAGAGGGGAGGGGGTTGCGGGATTCTTAGAGGCAGCGGGGGGAGGAAAGGAGATGTTTCCTTTTAAACCCTGTTTTTTTGGGTTTGTTTTTTTTTCGTTCCCTTAATAACCTTCCCTTGCTTCGCCCTCCCGACTCACGGAAACGTGGACCAGCAGTGATTGCCGGCGCGCAGCAGGTTTAGCTCCAGCACAGCTCCGGCTTGGCTTTGAGAGCGAGGGGGGGCGCCGAGCAGAGGCGGCGGGCTGCAGGTGCTAATCGCGGCCCTGGCAGCGGCGCCACGGCCGACAGCTTTCCCTTTGCCAGCACAGTCCCGTCACCAGCTGGCTGCTGCCCATGGGCAATTCTTGGCGGTGCCTGTGGCCGCAGGGCAGTAACATCAGAAGCGCCCCACCGCCGTGGCCAGTGCCTGGCGGTCAGCAGTAGCTCTGCTGGCCCTTGCACCGCTATGAAAGTGCCCCGGTGGCCGCGCCGGCCCCCGCGCTGCCACGAGGGAGCCCAGCAAGAGATCCCGTGGTGCCAGCAGCCCTGGGAAACGGCCCCCGCGCAGCGGGATGGGCTCAGTGGCTGCCTGGGAGGCTCCTGCAGCCTTTGAGGACCCCTTTCCAGGGTCCTCACGGTTGGTAGGTGCCTTGGAGAGGCGGCAGCCAGCCCGTGGCTGGTTAAAACATGGTGCTGGGGAGCCGTCAGCTCGCAAATTTTGGCGGGAACCAGCATTTTGTTGGAGCTGGGGATCTCGAAGGGGGAGGTGGAACCCGGACTGCTGCCCAATCCAAAGAGGCGAAGCCGGGAAGAGGACTGTGAGATTCGCGTGGGACTTGGAGAGCTTAAAAGCCCAAAACAACGGAACTTCACTCTTTGGCTTCCTGCAAAGCTGGAGAGC
>VXBA01002780.1:443599-475232 GCA_013399895.1 Serilophus lunatus
CTCCCCCGGCCAGCTCCAAAGGGCAAGGTGGAGGGAACAGCTGGGTGACCCCCGCTGCCTTCCCTGAGTGAGAAAGAGAGCGGGCACCCCCTCCCCTCCAGCCAGCTCCGAAGGGCAAGATGGAGGGAAGGGGGGGGGGAGAGCGAGGGAAGACTATTAAGGGAAAAAACCCAGGATTTATAACAGAACAGGGAGCCAACAAACCGTTTAAAACGAAACATCCCTTTTCCCTTCCCCCTCCCTCTAAGAACCTCAATACCCTCCCTCCCCTCCAGACGACCCAGCACCCCCCCCGCCTCCCTCTCCCAAACCCTCACGCAACTACATGTGAAGACACACAGGCCTTTGCAAGAGTTCATAGGCTTCTTTTATAGCTTCATCACTTAGTTGCTTGTCCTTCAGAACCAAGAAACCTGGTGACAAATATTCCTTCAGCAGACGAGCTGGATGAAATTTATCCTGTTATTCATAAGTCATAAATACCTAACACTAAAGTGGGTTACCTCATTGCCTTTTGCCTGAGAAATAAACTACTCCAAAAATAAGCTGAGAACAGTGAAAACACCACTGTTTTCAGCCAAAGAAGAGTTTAAAAGAGTGTATAAATTCATTTCTAATATCCTGTAATAGTTATACTGCTGTGGTAATGGCTGTAATAGATATATTCTATTTCTCTGCATCAGAGAACATAAAATTGTTACTATTTACAGTTAGGGAACTAGTTCTCCTCAATATCTTTTATAAACTAAGTTCTCTAGAGTATATAATTTGTTTTTATTTTGAGCTGATTTTCTCCTTCTCTTGTTTGAGTGTCTATGAAGTATTCTCTGACACCAGTATACCTCTCTAATGCTTTCTTTGCGCATTTGTTTTCTACATTTTCATATCTTTTTTCAAGAAAGGGTAAATTAATAAATCAACTTCTTGTTGAACTTAATTAACTAATTTGAATGTTCTCACTGCAATTATTCTTGTTTTCAGGGTTTTCCCTGCTCCTTCTGCATTTATCTTTGTTAAAGAAAAGGCACAAGTATTTCTAGAAAAAAGACAGAAAAACAAAACAATAAACCATACAGTCTATTAGCATAATGGTCTATGGATAAGATTTTTAAATTACATAAAGTAAGAAAATTTTGATTGATATTCCTGCTTCTTTTCTGATTTATGACATCCATAAGGACCTGAACATTCTGGTAACAGAGAACGTAATTTCTTCTTCCATTATAAATGCTTGAGGATATTGAAGCTATAAAATACATTTGTTGCATTTCAGTGTGGGTCTGAATAACACTGCTCTTTAAAATGAAAATTGTATTTAGCCTGTCTTTTACCATACTATAAAGTAATTTCATTATCTTTAGGTATAAGACACATGAGACCCCCTGTATAGGGGGATACATAATGCTAGGAGGGATTTAGAATTAGCAGAACTTTGTCAGGTGAAAATAATTTATAGACGTCTGTTGGAACTGTGGTTTTTAAATACTGAATTTTTGTCTTTTTACACTGGGAAAATAGAAAAGAATGGAATATTTTTGACAACTAGTTATTTACATTTATACAATTATAATTAAGTAATTTCTAAAATTATTACATTCTTTTCTATCTCTTTGTCTAACTATTCAGCCATCTTTTTCCGACATACTAAGCCATTTTCCACTAAGCTATTGAGTTTCTCTCATGAATTATTTTGTTTTATCTCCTGATACTTCTGAAAGTACTCTCATTCCAGGTATTCAGATAGAAAATATAAGCTTAAAACTCACAATCATCTTGTGCAGCTGAGAGGAAGAAAAGTGATTCAACCATCATCCCTATTGGTTCAAGGAAAGTTTCTATCTTTTACTGAATTGAATATTAAAAAAAAAAAAAAAACAAAAACAAACAAACAAACAAAAACCAAAGAGCTGAAATAATTAACAATTAAATTGAAAATTAAATGAAAATATTTCTTGTACTACTACTTTAGTTTTATTCTTACTTATATTCTGTGAGTATAATCTCACACAGCCTTTCATTTTAATACAGAAGCCAGTTACTTCCACCATGATGACTGCTGTTTGGCCCCGCCTTCTGCCCCACAGGCAGCAGTAAAGGGCATCCTGTGGGGTTGTGTGCCTGAGGCTACCTATCCCAAAGAAGTGTTTGCCTGGAAATGTCTCATGCTAATGTTGACTTGGAAGAAATTTAACAGTGAGCTCAGGTAGGGTTAGACACTTTCATAAAGCAGCAAGGCTGATGATACCACCAGCTTTTTAAGTGATCTCTAATGCAAAATCATAACTTCCTCTGCCATGTTCCCTCCAACTCCACCAGCCAATACCCTTTGGTAATTGCTACAGCTCCTGCTGCCTGCAACCACAGGCAATACTCCAAAGCACCTTCCTAATGAATGTCCTATTTTAGTCTTATGTAAGTTTAACTTTCCTTAACATGCTCAGCTTCCTCCTACACCACAGATCTCCTCTGAAAACTGTGTTTTTTCCCAGTGCTGCTCCAATAAAGTATTTGCTGCTCTCCATTCTCCTGACTAACTTGGTTAACCCATTGCTGACTACAAGATATAAAATGTGCTGGCAAAGGAAGTTTTAACTGTACTGCCTGGCATCCTGCACCCCTGGTGCCCTGTCAGGGTTTCTTAAGCCTCATACAGCTGCTGATTTTTTTTTTTATGAAAATTTAAGAATTTAGTATTAGTTCTCCATCAAATTTGAATGAACTTGGCCAAAGGGATTAGAAGTCATAGGACTGGGAGACAAATGCTATGATTGAGTAACCTCAGTTTCCTTTTCAAGGGCGAAAGCAGGATCACAGTAACTTACAAATAGTGTATCTCATTATTAGTTTATTCAGTAGACCACAGCAGAAGTTTTCATCCTTTTAGAAATATCTGAATTTTCCAAGGCAAGACCCCACAAATGAGACTAAAGTAAAATATTTTGAATCTATAACTAATGAAGAAAGTTAAATTCCTTCAGGTTAGTGGACAGACAGACAGACAGACAGACAGACAGACAGACAGACAGACAGACAGACAGACAGACAGACAGACAGACAGACAGACAGACAGACAGACAGACAGACAGACAGACAGACAGACAGACAGACAGACAGACAGACAGACAGACAGACAGACAGACAGACAGACAGACAGACAGACAGACAGACAGACAGACAGACAGACAGACAGACAGACAGACAGACAGACAGACAGACAGACAGACAGACAGACAGACAGACAGACAGACAGACAGACAGACAGACAGACAGACAGACAGACAGACAGACAGACAGACAGACAGACAGACAGACAGACAGACAGACAGACAGACAGACAGACAGACAGACAGACAGACAGACAGACAGACAGACAGACAGACAGACAGACAGACAGACAGACAGACAGACAGACAGACAGACAGACAGACAGACAGACAGACAGACAGACAGACAGACAGACAGACAGACAGACAGACAGACAGACAGACAGACAGACAGACAGACAGACAGACAGACAGACAGACAGACAGACAGACAGACAGACAGACAGACAGACAGACAGACAGACAGACAGACAGACAGATAGATAGATAGATAGATAGATAGATAGATAGATAGATAGATAGATAGATAGATAGATAGATAGATAGATAGATAGATAGATAGATAGATAGAATTTCCAACCAAACACAAAATGAATGCAAAACTTCCATTTTTCTCATAGCTTTATTTTGCAACCTCTCTCCCTAAGTACAATAAATGTATGATTAGGCATTCACATAGTCTAGAAGTTACATTGCTCCTAAGGAAAAAAATATTAAAATAACAGATGAGAAAAAAACCCACTATACAATTAATAAAAAAATATATTCTCATTTATAAGTAAGAGGAGAGGTTATTTCGTTAGCAAATATGAAAATCAGGAGGGTTTTCACTGATTATTTTGATTCTTTTAATCTAAGATACATATTTCTGTTTGTATGGTAAATGCCTAATGATTGCATTAAATAGGCCTCCAACCACTAAATTTTTATATAGCTCTTTCATCACCTTGCACTGATATGGGGCTCTACTTTATATATCTGAGTCTAGCATTTTTTGATACAGCAATTTACATAGTCATGAAGAAGAAGAAAAACTCACAAATATTTGCATTTTCAGAGTGCTGTGAACTTTTTCAGCAGTAGTTTCAGTGACAGGATCTCAGTTAGACAGAAGATTGTGTGCAGCATGCTCTTCAACCATGGGAAATACAAGAGGTGTCAGTGCTGTAACACAGACCCCTGCAGCACCTCGCTGCACAGCCCAGCAGTACCCCATCTGTGCTGCAGAGAACAAAAAAAAAAAGGAATGCAGAAATACTCTTGGCAGGAGAAATAGAACAAAGACTCATTCTTGGCTTGGGCCTGTACCTTCCCAGCTGAAGCCTCTCTCTGTCAGGGAGTGCCCCATGAGAGCTCTGGGCCCACAGTCCCATTGAGCTGTAACTGTCACATGCTCTGAGGACCCACAGATGTTCTTAAACTGACAGGTCTCTACAGGATTGAAAAACGTTGAAAAAATCAACGCCTTGTCAGGGAGATTTCCATTTAGATTCCACAGCACCTAGATATTTATATTAAGAGGAGTTGAGGATGGTTTTGCAGTGAAAGCAGAGGCTGGGGCGTCAGACCTGGATGCTGTCACAATCCTGACACAGGCTTTCTGTGAAACTGTAAAGCAAGAATCATAGAATCATGTAGGTTGAAAAGAATCTCTGAGATCATTGAGCTCAACTGTTAACCCAGCACTACCAAGTCCACAACCAAACCTTGTACCTAAGTATCGCATCCACATATCTTTCAAATACCTTCAGAGACGGTTACCCAACCACCTCCCTGGGCAGCCTGTACCACTGTTTCATAGCCCTTTTGGTGAAGAAATTTTTCCCAATATGTATTCTAAACCTTGCCTGCTGCAATTTGAGTGTTCTGCTCCTCATTCCTGGAGCAATAACTCTACAAATACAAAGAGGCACCACTTCAAATCCAAAGTTACCAGTGCAGTTGTGCACAGGTGACAGAGCCAAAACAGGGGTCAAAAACATGGGTTTTGGCATTTTATTTCTTTATCCCTAAAGCAGAGATACTACCATAACACTTGTCATATTTATAGCTTAATTCTCTAGTACTGGCAAACTGTGGTGGGATCCCTGAACAGAAGATTTCTAGTATTTTGATTTCTGAACCACCTCTACACAGGTTGTCATTGAATTTAAAAAAAAGTAGAAAAAAAACAAAAAAGGAAAGAACAAAGTCTTTATCAGTTACATATCTCCATTAAAAAAAAACCAACACAACATTTTATTGACTGACTGAAATAGTTAGAAAGCAATTAGATCACTACTTAAACAGTTTGGGTTTCAGAGGTAAGATTAAAATCCAGAAGTCATTTTTCCTCCTGAATGCTTGAAATATGAAGGATTGCTTCAAGGCTTTACACTACAATTATTCCACTGTGGGGGTTTTTTTATAATCATTTCCATTCCAACTATGTGCTGACATTTACGTATTATGTTATAGGTTTCAGCATGTTCCCAGCTCTAACTGTGTTTTGCACTGTAGGCTAAATTCTTCTGTTATTACTGGTGTTATTTTTCTAATGTGTCTGCCTGAACTGTCCACATGGAAAACACTGGTCTGCTGATATGTTTTGTTGGGATTACAAATGGGTCAATTAATAATGGTCAGTGATCAGAAGCACCTCTCAGATAGGTTACGTAGTTTAATATGACAGCATAATTCTTTTGTCTTCTTTAACAAGTCATCTGTCTCTAGAATTACATAGTTCATAATATAAAAAGTCTAGAAGAAATAAATACTCATTTTTATAAAAGTGTAATTAAACAAACATATTAAATCCCATGTAACTCTTCTCTATAATCTCACAAAACAACACTAATGTCTACAGAAGTCCCAGATGTGAAAAAGAAAGTGGAAACAAAATGGTCACCTGCTAGCCTATTAAAGGCAGAATATCCCACTTACTATTCGCCTGTGGCTTCAATAGGATACAACTGTGTGATAGTATGGTGTCATTTTCACACAAGGCTCTGTGAAATGCATTCACCCACATGAGATCAGCTGCTCACACAGTACCTGATCTTCAGATTTCCTTAGAGGAGTTTCTGACAAGGTCTCAAGCCACCTCTACACAAGTATCGATCCATCTGGGAAAGGAACAAAAATGTGGAAGCCTTCAAATGCCTTGCTTATGTTACTCACATTTGAAGTCAAACAAGGCCTTTCATTGTCAGGGTACATCAGAGGTCTGACTTCCACTTCAGTACACTGCAGGACTTTAAACATCAATATTATTTATCATAAAACTCTTCCCTTCAAGTCCTGAAGTATTTTCCTGTAAGTTGGTTTTCCCTGAAATCGGTATGATTTTACCCTTTGTTGTAGACCTGTTATACCTTACAAAAAACAGTCTCACAAAAAAAATTACTGGTGTTGGGGATGATGAAGCAGGGTTAAATTTTCTGTGAGCAGTGATACTACCACAAAAACGTTGTGTTCAGCTCTCACAAGTCAAGGAAATTTGAAGACAAGAGATGTCCAAAAGAGATGTCAAAAAAGTACATGAGAATGACTTGAGCATCCTTTTGCTAGGAACAGACTCAAAAGGATAAGTCTAGTGAGAAATACATAGGTGACATGATCATAAATAAGTCATAGACATGGAGTAAAAAAAGGTGATAAAAAATCAAATATTTTTTTTCCACACCTTGAATACTGTGTCCAGTTCTGGCCCCTCACTTAAAGAAAGACATTGAGGTGCTGGAGCATATCCAGAGAAGGGCAACAAAGCTGGTGAAGGGTCTAGAGAGTGAGTCATAAGAGGAGGAGCTGAGGGAGCTGGGAGCATTTAGCATTTAGATAGTGACCTTATTGCTCTCTACAACTACCTGAATGGAGGTTGTAACAAAGTGGGAGTTGGTCTTTTCTTTCAGGCAATCAGCAACAGGACAGGAGAAAATGGCCTCAAGCCATGCCAAGAGAGGTTCAGGTTGGATATCTGCAAGAATTTCTTCACTAAAAGGGGAGTTAAGCATTGGAATAGGCTGCTCAGGGAAATGGTGGAGTCGCTATCCCTGGAAGTGTCCAAGGAATGAATTTCCATGGCCCTTAGTGTTATGTTTTAGTTGATGTGGTGTTTGGTCAAAGGTTCTACTCAATGATTTTGTTAAGTCCTTTACAATCTTAATGATTCAATGATTTTTTTTCCCAACATAGCAAAAGAGGTCAGCCAAGACTAAGTGGCTGAAAGCTGCAAAGGAACTTTCAGGAAAAATGCAATACCCATCAATGTCAGAAGATAATTTAGTATTACAATGCCTCATCAACTTTTGTAGCTCATTCTAGAGTAACTGTCCATGGTTGGATATTCTCCTAAGAGACATACTACATTTCATACAGGATTTAATATGTAAGTCTCACTGCTCATGAAATAGAGCAATCCAGCAAAGATGTTCATAAAATTTCTATCCTTAGAAACTTGATCATATCATCTTGGACTACAAGGAAGTTCCTTGGGAACCACTACTCACTGGCACAGAGAAGAGCTGCTCCCTAAAAACCCACCTCTGACTTGTTCTGTTTCTCTGAGACACTGAAATATCACCACATCCACTTTCAATAGATTTTAAATAATGTTTTTCTATTTTTATCAATGATGGCATTAATTTTCACTAACTCTTAATTTATTCAGTAATAAGACATAAAGGTATGTGGGCGTTTCATATTTAAGGTGATATTCATCCTCAGATATAGCTATTGAACTTTAGATTTGGATGTGTAGGCATCTGCATGTAAGCTGGAATTAATCTTGAACTGCTTTCCACCCTTTCCACCTATTTCCAGGCAAGCAGAACTCTTCCTCAAGTTACAAGCTTTAACCATGCACATTTTACAAAAGATGAGTGAAAAGTGCTTTGCCATGGAATATTACACAGGGTGATAACATCAATGCAGAGATCAGCCAGGTGGCTAATAGTCTCAGGATGAATTTTTGCCTGTCTAGTATCTTCACTGAGGTTGATCACACATATGGATTAAGCACTTCCCTCTGGCATCTAAAAGCTGACTTAAAAGTGGAGACAGAGCTGCACAGAGGGTCTTGGGTCACTGATAAAGACTGAAGATGTAAAATATTGCCTAGAAAAGGTGAGGAAGTTGGGGTAATTAATGCTTGAGAGCTTTTCCTCAGCTTAGCAGGGGCTCTTCTACACACTGCAAACAGTGAAGGAGGACAAAGAGGAGGACAGGAGCCAGTGACCACCAATCACCACAACTTTATCTCAACAAAAGGTACTGTGTCAGGAATTTTTAGCAGAATGCCTTCCATAAAGAAAATGGAAACTTTAGTGAAATTTACATGGACTGAACTATATTGCTGAAAAAGGACTTGCAGAAAACTTATTTCTTAAGCAGTGCTATCTTGGTCTGGAGCATTGTGTTTCCAGGGAGACAAGTGGGGTGCTAGACACAGGTTTTCTGCTGATTTTTCTTGAAACTAAATATTTGCTTAGATCAGAATGCAGTTGAATGGATCAGAGAGTAGTCAACATATGTCGCTTGGTGTTGAAATTTCCAGAGCATTCCTTCTAAAAGCAGGCCTTCAGAATTTTATTTGGATGGAGTGCTAAGATTGTTTGTATACTCACATTTTAAGTCAAACGTCTGACCCTTGATAGCTGAATGAAAAGTTGGAAAAATAGTTTGAGCTAAAACTTCTTACTTGATGAGTTTTCCGTCTGTCAGCCACCTGTTGCCTCCAAAATCGGAATAATTTTCCCTGAATATTTAAAGTATGTCTATATTACTGCATAGCATATGATCAGACTCAGATGGGAAGCAGTACCAAATGTACCTTAGCAGCCACTTGTGATAGCTAACTGATGCCTAACTGCGCATTCAGCTGTTAGCACTGCTGGTTCCTGAATCTCTAATTTAAATCACTAAAGAGGCGAAAGTAGCTGTGAATGGTTACAAATGAGGCTGCCTCATCTCACCACCAAAAAACTCAAAGTATATAAGGCCAAGCCAATAGCATTTCCCATCCCCATCTCACAATTTCCTGTTGTCTTACCATCTGGCAACACAACTGATGTACAGGGGTTTGTAATGCTGCTTCTCCAGTAAAAGCAAGCTAAAGATGGACATGGGAGCCAGGGAAAGTCCTACTCCAAACCACTGAAGTATTGAGTAAAACTAATTTTACAGCCCATTTATCAGCTAGGGAAATTATTTCCATGTTCTCAGACTTGATCCAAGTGCCAACAGAGACACAGTGAAAAGCAAAGCTTTCTGCTCAAAAGTTGCTGCAGATTTTCCATCCTGCCTGCCAGTGTAACTGTAACTGCATTGTAACTGGGAAGTGCTGAACGATTTTCTCAGTTGTGAAAAAATTTCAAGCTTCCAAAAAGGACGTGTCTTTCCTATTACTTGGGCAAACTTTCAAGTATAGCTGTATACCTTTTTCAGATTATACCCCAGTTTGAAGAAGCATAAAGGTCTCCTCAAATATTCTTCTCTGAGATAAGGTTCTTATTATGAACATTGCCACAGTCACAGTAAAAAGTTCAATTCTCATCAGCGTCTTTTTATCCTTTCAGGCTGTTTCCCCAAGGAATGGAATGCTAACAAATCCCATGTTGTCCATCCCCTTCTCCACCTCTAAATTACAATGCTGTCTTCTGGATACAGTGTTTTTGGACTGTTTGCTGCCAGATGATGCTCATCTTATTTGAACTTCTCCTCCACTTACAAATCCCCCCTCCTTTGCTTTTCTTCCCTGCTGTTGACAACTGCACCCTTTCCTCCCTCTCAGACTCACATTTCCTGTAACCTTCGAACTTGCCTCCCCCAGCTTGTATGCTACATGAAAATTCTGGCAAAAAATTGCTCGGATACTGTTAGGGTTTTGGTTTGCTGTGTTATGTTCTTCATTGACACACTAGGATAATAAATTGCTTATGTTTAGACAACTCTGGCTCTATATGTTGTAACTTCATCCAGACTAATTTTGACTATACTCGTGCCTATGCCCTCCTAACAGCTCAAGAGTTCAAATTTCAATCTTAGCCTGTCAAGTGGGGCAAATTAGCTTTCCAATTGACTTTGTGCTCAATTCAGTCTTTCATGATACTCCATGCAATAAGTTTAAATTTCTAAAAGCTTGGTCAGCATATTGCAGACCAGCTGCAGAGTTCATGACTGATTCATTCAGTCTTCATGCTAGCTCCAAAACTTCTCTTATTTTTTACTATTTTTTTTTTCCCTGTTTTTCAGGCTGTGCTTAAGGCTCACAGTAAAATGATGTCTTACCATTTAGTAACAACACACAGGCTTGTCCCTGGACTTCAGAAGAGATATCTGTGGCAGATGCAAGCCATCTGCTGTTGCACACTGTGAATAATCTCAGATTACACAGAAAGTACTTAAGAGCAAGGCTGGAATCGAAATCTATGTCTGCCAGCCTAAAGACTCCAAAACCTTAGCAAGAGTTTTCTAGCAGAAGTCATCAACACTCAGACCCACCTCTCCCACCAATCAGTCCTCAGAGAATAAATTTTAGGCCTTTGCTTGCTCACTTTCCACTCAGCATTGACTACGTCATCCCCATGGGTCACGCAGGAAAATGAAAATATATACAGTCCATGACAAGCCCTCCCATATCATTCTGTGTCTGCTATCTACATCACAATTGGTGTGTCATGTGGCTTTACTGCCATAGCTGCCTTTTCCAGTTCTGAATGCTTTATCACTGCACCTATTCTCTCCCATTAGACCAAAGTTTTCATCCAAATGATAAATCTTATAAAAAGTTTTCCAGGATTTAGCACCTCCTCAAGAGCCAACTAAGGTAAAATCTACTGCTGACAAAAAGATAGAGACACCCCAATGCAAATATATAGGGACGTTTGAGCAGAAGACCACTTGTATTCCACTTTTTGTTACTCATTCTCCCCTTCTTTTGAGCCAAAGAATTGTGTAATTATGCACATCTGTGCAAATATAGCATGTGAAGAGCCTCTGGGATTCTGTGTCAGCTCACTCTCTCCTCCTTGTGGTTTTGGCTGGGAATAGTATTTGATGAAGGTCATAGTCAGCTTCAGATAAAAGAGCTACATCAGACAGCCTTGCATGGAAAGTATATGCTGTCCCTAGGCTTCAAATCAGACAGCTGGACACATGACTGATTTTGTTTTCAATTCCAAAACTAAAGTAGTTTTAGAAGTAACAATCATGCCTACAACTTTTTTTTTTTTTCACAGCTGTAAAGATGTCACTGACATGGTAGAGGAAAACTAAAACAGAGGATGACTCAATGCTAATATGAAAAAGTACAGAAATGTATCTAAAACCCCAATTATTTTATTTTATCTGTTCCTCTTCCCGGACCTGTGCACATGTATGCAGTAGGGTGCGATGGGAGGAAAGGTGGGAAAAGAAGGAGTAGTAACATGTGAATAAGTCTACTTAGAGGCAGCTGTGGAAAGTCAGCATTTTTCCCATACAGAAAGAAAAGTCCCTGAGAATCAAAGCATAGGAAGGTGACTGGTGGCATAAATTGTGCAGAAGTATATTCTCATAGCTGCCTGTGCTGGTATTTGTGAGGGTAGACACGCCTCAAGATCAGTACGTATCCTGGAGACAGGAAATCTTGCTTCTTTCTTTTATAGAAAAGGCTGTAATCTGAAGATCCAGGAATATTTCTGGGGTATTTATGGAGGAAAAAATTATCCCTAGAATTTCTGCAGTACTGCAGCAGATGACACATAAATCACAAGTCTCCAAACTCCAACTGAAAGCATTGGTCTGTTAAGCTGACGAAAGTGAGTGCTTTTGTGATAAGATACAGAGATTGACACAGGGTCATATAACCACTGCATTTAAACGATTCCAGTGACTCGTCTTCACTCTTGAAGGCCTTAATGGTTTATTTGCATCCAATACATTGTATTCACTTCATCAGATGTGTTGCCCTTCCATTGCTGTCAACCTTCAATGCCCAGTTGCAAACTTTCAAGCAAACATTTTCAGCTTTCTCCAATCTGATCTTTATCCCTGGGAATAGCTTCCAGTTATCATACATAAATCTACATCATCTCCCTTTCTCTTCCTCCAAAAAGCCTACTACCTCTGCTTCAAAACCAGTTAAAGCATTAGGATTGTTTGGCTTGCTGTGTGAAGCCACTACACATCACATTAACAGGTAAGGTCATCTTATTTCTCTTCTACAGATCTGTTTATATTTTTTTCCTTGACTAGAAACACTTTTTTGTTGTTGTTGTTGTATGATGTGCCTAATGTTGTGAAGTCCTGGTCTTTCACACAACATAGAAAAACAAATAATTATAAAGGAACACGTGAGTGTGCATATGTAGAGAGCATGGGAGCACATTCCCGCACATTTTTTGAGTACAGAGCAGTAAAATTAATAAATAGAGAAAAGTATAGTATTTAAAATATAGTTGAGTTTTGGCTTTATCTGTCAGATAAAGAAACTGTCTAGAGTTCAAATTTCATTTGCCCAGTGTCTGTCAACATCTTGCCAATAACAAATTAGAAAACGAAAGATTTAATTTTTCCTCTTTTGGATGTAATAAAATTGCTCTCCAACAATGCAGCAATTTAACTCGGTTTCTTCCCAAAAAGATAGTTCATTAAGTTTCCTGACAGGAGAAAGCAGTCTGTTTAATGTTGCTCAGCAGCATGCCAGAGCTTCAAAGAGATAGGTCTTTCTTTCTCAAAGAGGCCTTATTCTTAAAGTATGCACTCATAAAAAAATAAGGATTTAACACAACAAAGTCCTGTGGCTTAAGAGTTATCTGGAGTTAAAAATGTAAATCAATTCTACCTGCTAGACAGTGCTATCGGTTAGCTCAGTACACTCACCACTGGGAACACACGTTAAAACTTTGTTATTTGTCAGGCAAACAACAACTAGATAGATATACCTCCTATGATGATGCTTGTTGTGGGTCTAACCTGAAAGGTTTCTTAGGTTGGAGGGAGGGGGGGTTGTCTTTTAAAACTTTTTTTTCTACATTTTTCTGAGAGGGGGAGAAACAGCTGAAGACGGCCAGACCCCTTGTCCCAGCACCGGCAGAGCAGCGGGGTCCCTCCTACCCATTCCCTGGGGCCATGCAGGCTGGCCCAGCATGCACGGCAGCCCAGCCTGGCCCCCCGCACGGTGGAGTCGGCAGCAAGGATGACCCATGCCCCCGCTGGTGAACTGGCAGGCACGAGGAGCAGGCAGAGCAGCCCCATGGTGTGGTGGGGGTGGGAGCTGGGAACAACGGTGCCCCTACTGTGCTGGCTCGGGGCCAGGGCTTTCTGCTTGCTCTGTGCTGGCCATGCCGGCGGCAAGAGCTGTGCCTGCCAACCCCTGTCAGCAGCAGAGGTTGCGCGGAGCTGCGCCCACTGGCCGCGGTGCAGCAAGGGCCATGCCCACCGCCCTCCCCTGCTGGTGGCATCCGCAGCAGGTCCCTGCAGGTCCCGCAGCGGGTCCCCGCAGCGGCGGCCAATGCTCCACAGTTTGTTATTTTCCTTTTTTTAGAAATATTGTCGAGTCATTGTTTGTGTAACTGGTCCATGCTTTTAGTGGGGCTCCACAGCTCATATAGCCCCTAGTTAATAAACTGGTTTTGGTTGTTATCTTCTCTATTAAGTCTCTCGTTGTTGATAGCGCACCGTAGTCTCCAAACCAGGACAATGCTAAAAAGCAATAATCTTATAGTGGACTTCCTTCCATCTATCAAGTTCAAAGGAGAGAAAAACAAACTAAAACAACCAACCAAACAAACAAACAAATACTATGCAAAAAACCCAGACTCACATCATAAATGCTGACTAATGAATGCATCCACAGAAATTCATCTTTTAATAATATCGGCTTACAAAACCAACTGATTTAATGCATGTGAAAACATGTGGGAGGGATCGCACACCAGTAGAGCTATTTGAATTACAAAAAGTTGTGCTTTAAGCAGAGAAGTTTTTGATCTATGATAAAAAAACAAATCACAAAAAAAAGACAACACAAAAAAAAACCAAAAAAAAACCCCACCCAGCAATGTATCAGCCATAATATCACTTATTTTGTTATCAGACCTCAGCTCAGCTGAGACATCGAAACATCTCTCTTGTACCAATTTGACATGGAAGAAAAAAAAACAGATCCGAGCCTTGGTCCAAACTCTGAGAAACTTAGTTTGAGCTAAAGATTACAATTTCACCATTTCTATTTATTTGGTTTGCAGATTTTGGCTTTAGTTTTTATTAACTCTAACAAGATTCTGATTTCTCCAAAGTTCCTGTCAAAATCTCGTAAGCCTGTCTTTGAGTAGTGATTAAGGACTGCTAAGTTCATTCTGTCCTCTCTTTCAGCTTTCTGCTTGATCTCACGTACTCTCATTGATTTTTTTCTTCACTTACTTTATTTTCATCTTCTTTCTACTACAGGAGAAGACTTATGGATGTCTTTCAGAGTTATGTTTACCTTCTTGGTGTAACCCTTGTACTGACCTCCTGAACCTTCCCTCCAGGCACTGAATTCAAGTACGAATCATTATGAATGACCTGAAGAGCCATCCTAACTCAGCGTTCTTTCTCTTTCTTTTTTGCCATCAATTCAGCAGTACAAACGCCAGCTAAAGAAGTCTAACAAATATTTTCTCTTTTTGTTGTTGTTTAGTCTTGTCCATTTTCAGTGTTTTCAGTAACCTTTTAGGAGGTTATTTTTAATGAAGTATTGTGTTAAAGAACATGAATATTTTGTTGATATTGAGATAGTCAAGCATTATCTGTTTTCAAGGACTAATTTCATAGTCTCTGTCAATATAGTGGATTGAGGTACCTTTCTTCTACACCTTCTAAGAAATATCGCTGATCCAAGTGTGACTTTAAATGAACTATTCTTGTATATCTTGACACTGATCGTTCAGCTTGTTTTGGTGGGAAAACTGAGAGGTTGAACAATAACCTGAGTCTTTAAGAAGGAAACTTCAGAAAATAAACCAAATAAATGTAATAACAATTATATTGATTTTTCCTCCTTTTTTTTTCTTTCCCCCAGATAAATACATGCACAAGGTCTTTTTTATTTTTTTGCTTCTATATGCTTCTGTGCAATGAGACTATCAGTCCACAAAAGCTTCAGCTTCTTCCAGAATAATTACTGTGAAAGCATTAAAGCAAATACAGATTTTTTCTAACAATACTGTATAAAAATGGCTTCAGCAGCACACATTGTCCTACTATTTTAAGGTAAAGTCATCAAGTAAGTAACCAGTTCTTGGCTTATGTAGCAGGTCGTAAAGAGGGAGCTGGTACTGATGTTTCCTTGGATGGAGATCCCACTGGTTTCCCTGTCATTGCCTTGATCTTGTCAGTTACACTACAGCACAGGTGCACAAAAAGACAGCCAATGTCTGAAGCCATTTCAGCATTACTAGATCAAAAACTAGACCTTTGGAAATATGAAGATGTCATTAACATACATCAATATATATCTATCCAACTCTCACAAGGAATTTGAAATCTCCTTTATATTAGTGATACATAATGATTTTAACATACCCAGTACAGGCAGATGGAAAATTAATGAACAACATATATATATTTTTAGGGTGGTCTTGAAGTCTCTCCAACATAAAAAGGAACTTCCCAGGAACAAACTGTTACTTTTTCTCCATTGTGAATAGCATATCCAGGCAAGAGAAGCATGCGCAAATTTCCAGCAATTTTAAACATTTCTGACTTCAGCTCATTTTGTTAATTTCTCTTCTATACTTGGGGGCAAAACTTCAGTAATTATGAATTTGGGCCTTATTGCTATCTTGTGTTCTCAAGATTTATTTGAAAGGATGGATGCAGTGCACAAGTATGACTCCTATGTGAAACAGGTGCTTGTAAAATCCTTAGGCAAGAAAATCAAGGTCAGAGTTACTGATCCAGCAGGAAATTCTGTTTTAAATGTTTGGGTTTTCCTCCTAATGCTTTCTAGTAATAAATCATTTTACAGAATACAAGTAAACCACTGCTAGTATAGAAAACAAATACTCTGTGTAACACTTTACACATGGAAAATTATTATCTATTTTTAAATTTAAAATATTCCTGAAAATAATTACTTTGGCTATCATAAACATCATATTTCCCACATCTCAAAAGGTGATTCTCATCTTTAGATGAGTTACAAATTCACCTTTTTAACAGACTCTAAAAATAAGAAACTGAATTAAAAATTATATTGCCTGCATTCAAGCGCTCTTATACTTCATAGAATAAGATTCTATTTTTACTTTTCAATTGACGGGTCATGTCTTCCGATTGGAAGGGTTCTAACCTCTTCTTGTGCCACACAATTTACTTCAATTTCTGTGCATAAGACACAGTCTCCTTCATATCATTCCAGAAAAGATTCAACAACTGCTCTGTGGCAAAGCTGCAAATATATTTAACAAACCAAAATAATTTGACTGCATTGTGGGGACCCCAGAAGAGGGGAAAGGAAAGCAGGGCCTTAAGCAAATATTGTTTGCTGAAGTGAATAATTACAGGAAGGCTATGTCATGGATCTTACCTCAGGAGGAAGGGGGGACATAGATATTGAAGCAAAGAATATCAGCATTTGAGAGTTTCAAATATAGCAGTAACTTCTTAAATTTCTCCAAAACATGTGGATTCATTTCACTACGCACATAATACGTATAAGCTCTGTGAATTGTTGGAAAGACTAAAGCACTATAGCATGAATATTTTTGAGGACAATCAATAGTGACTTTTCTGCCTGACTCTCTTGCTTCCTTTTCACTGCCAGAGAATATTAGTTCCACTGAAATATTAATTTCTGGCCTTTTCCTTAATTTTCCTGATGTTTTTGCTTTAACAAACTCAGTTTGTTGTTGGTTGGGTTTTTTTCCATTCAATGGCGTCTCATTTCTACAGCACCTTGAACCCTTAGGACTAGGGAAGACAAAAAAAAATCTTTGCTCAGATAACATGTGGTCCATGATATTTCCCAGTGCATCATATGCACTTGACCTTGTAGTTGGTCTTGCCTCATGAAAGGATGGTCTTTCCTGTTGTGGATGTCATACCTCTTCTGTTACCCTTAAGGTGGTGATCATTCAGGATGACTCATGTTGACCCTCAAGCCCTACTTTTCCTCATCTCTCACTGTTGCTTAATAGCCCTCAGTTCCATGGCATGAAATTAATTTCCATCTATGAAGATGGATTTATAGAAGAAGCTTTCATCCCTTCAATGAATCATTTGCTCTAACCAAGAATAGGAAGTAATGTTAATGATGACTTAGATCTTCTCCAGTGTACACATCTGGGCTTCTTTTCTGCTAATCTCTGAAGAATATCTGAAGAATCAGATACATAGTCTGTGGGCATGGAGGTGCCTGGTAAAACAGATAATATGTAAGACTGATATAGAAATCAAACATTTTCTTACTTTTTAGAAGTTTATAAATTAAACCTAATCAGATTTTTATATTAAATTTAGATTACTAAAAAATTCTGGCTACAAAATAACAGAGTTATGCTGAAAAGACTAATGAACCCATACTACAAGTATAATATTCCTTCACCTGTAAGAAAGTTAAGACATCCGTGTGCTTTGTGGTTTGGGGATGAAAGACAATTTTGAGGCAGAACTTACTTCCAGTCATGTTTAATATCTTTTAACTGTGACTGTATGAGGTAATTATAGGACCTGCTTGCTAATACTTCGATTTTGCTGAAATATTTCAATTTTATTTTAAGGTGCGACACCAATGTCTGTTTGATTATCCATGGATACTCTTACAGAAATGAATATAAAAACAGTGGAGTAAAAATGAATTTACACTGGGGCAGTTGAAAAACATAATGTAGTCCTCAAAGTCTGTGATCTTGCATGAAATTGTGAAAAAAAAACAAACAAACAAACAAAAAACCCACACTGGAATTTCAGCCTTGAATGGTAGTACCATCTAGTGGGCAGAGAAAAAATTGAAGAGTTCAAACACAAGTAGTCAGAATTCTGAGAATCTAAGTATAATATTAAGATTCAGGAAATAAAATGGCAATAGAGATGACTTCTAAGATTGTTGGCTATATGATCTGGAAGTTCCCTTTGGTCAGCTGTGGTCAGCTGTCCCAGCTGTGTCTCCTCCCAACCTCCCACACACCCCCAGCCTCCTTGCCAACGTGGCAGTACAAAAGCAGAAAAGACTTTGGCTCTGTGTGAGCACTGTTCAGCAACAACAAAAACATTTCTATATTATCAACCCTGTGATCACCACAAATCCAAAATACCCATACTAGCCACCATGAAGAAAATTAACTCTACCTCAGACAAAATCAGCACACTTTATAAAAGACATTTATGTTTACATAGAAATTGTTAAGTTAAAATAACATTGTTCAAGAACTAGAGTGCTAGTAACTGATAACTAGTTCTTCATTTGGGCCTGTATCTCACAAGCAGGATAACTGCAGTATTTCATGAATATTTCTGTGAGAAAGCCAATATTCTTTTCTGATCTTTAATTTCCATCTTGTTGATGATCAATCATCAAATTATGGTTATCTCTAGTTATCTCACAGGATGATTTATGAGTGAAGAGTATGAGCAAAAGTCACCTTGAGAGCTCTTCCCTGTTTGTAGTTGGTCTGAAGAACCTGGACCTACAACCAGCCAGTAGTGCCTGGGGATATCTCAGAGAGACAAAGTTTTGATAAAGTTATCTGATCTTCTTGGGTAAATTCTTAGCTCACATTCATTGTCATCTGTTCATCTTAGACAGAACTAGGTCAATTTACAACCCTATGTATTTTTCTCTTCCTTTCGCTTTCCCCATACAGTTTATGCAGTGAGTTGTAACCAACAAACATGTAGCTTATGTCCCTGGGGTTTATGGGACTTCTTTTGACAATCATGAGACAGTAAACAGTTATGAGCAAAAGCACAGAGAAGTGACAAGGGTAAGTACTATTTGGAAGGATGTTATTGCAGAAGTTGTTGAGACAACTTTGAACATCTGTATTACTGCTATCAGACAGTGTTTGAATCAGGTGGCATTGGCAGAAAGGTGGCAGAGTGGCAGTTTGTCCTACAAAGAGCTCAGAGACATCCACCTCCTTTTAGTGAAAGTCAGCTTTAACTTCCAAACTCTTCAGAAACTTATTGAAATACAAAAGCAGCAGGTGGTGACTTTCTCCGTTGAACTGCAAATTTTGAGTCAGAGTAGGTTCTACAGGCTTCAACTTTATAGTGCCACTTTTGGAGGGGCTAGAAATAAATCAAATAAACAGGAGTCTTATCCTCAAAGATTTCTCCATGTAAAAGGTTAATACAATCCTTTAGTAGCAGACTATTTCACATGTCATACAAAAATTATCCCACAATGTCCATAGCCTACTGGTTATAGCCTACTATTTACCACCTTGTACGTGTATTCAAGACTGTAAAACTACATTCTTCAGGTTTACTGCTATGTGTTTGTTTCAGAGGAGAGCAAGAGTGACATCCAGTGGTGTATTCAGCATTCTGTATAGATGGAAGGCTTCGGGGAAGTGAGATCTCCCTGAGGTTTTAGAGACATAAAAAGTTACCTATTAAAGCTTAAATCAAATTGAGACTCCATAGTTTTACACATGGGCCCCAGACTGCATCTTTTAATAAATAATTTGCCTTTGTCTATGCGCTTTAGTTCAGAATCAGGAACAAAAGCGTTAGCAAAAAGAAATAGGCCAAAGGATATTCTATAAACTGGCTTTTGCTCAGCTGAAATAATAAATAATGAAATAAATATTTCTTCTCCAAATTCAGCAGCTTCCATAGAATTGATATTCAAGTCAGAAATTTCACTAATCAATGCTACCTGTGGATGCGCCATTTATATTTTTAGGGTTTAACCATCCCAGCTTTGAAACAGAGAAATGGTGAGAAACGCTCTATTTTTTTTCTTTCATTTTTTTTCTGCTGGTTTCAAGTACTTAAATATCAAGGCATGTTCATATAGAAGTATGAAGATGGGAGTATTGTTTCAGCTTCAATCACTTAAATTAAGTCTTCCAAACAATATATTATAGAAGGTTACTGTCTCAGTCATTCCACATTCTCAGAGGTGCTAGAACTTAGGGCAGTTTACTGGCCACAGTAATGTAGTCAATGTATTTCTGAAATGCCCGGCAGCATATATTCAACATTTAATTTTGGGAACAGAAATAAGTAAAATATTTCTCCTGATCCATCTGTCTTCTAGCCTTGCGTATGCCTCAGGGATAGCCCGCAGCATCCCCAAGGCTGTTCAGGCATAGATTATAGCATAGACAAATGCTATACATGTGGCATCTTGTACGCTCCACAGGGCATCTTCTAGCTGTATGTCAAGTGGGCTTTCGGAATATGCTCACTGTTGGTCTTCATGATCCACAGAAGGCAGACTAGGTATCATATGGGGAAGGTAGGTTCCTCAGAATTAAGTAACTTCCAAAAATAAGACCTAGGCATAAAATTTTGGGGTTACATGAGAGTCTGCCTTTTATTGAAATATAATATAGTCCTGTCCAAACATTGCAAGTCCCTTATGTGTTTTTGTTACCTTTGCTTTAAGAAGAAGAAAAAAAAAAAAAAAGGAAAGAAAGAAAAAACCCATGTCTCGCAAATCTCACACTGGCTTTGAAGAATTTAATAGTGATAGGACAATAAAGACATTTTTAAAAGTACATACCTTTGTGAATAAATTAATTACTGGAGAAATATGGGAGGAAAAAATAGTGAAATACATTTGCTTTTTTAAAATATTTTTGTTTACATCCTCAGTTTACTAATGTCAGGATAAGAATTTTTATGACAAGTGGACTGACACTCTCTCTCTTCAATATTCTTAGGGGTTAATTAATTCATGAAAATTTGATAGTTCGTACATTCATTCACTAATCATCTGGACTGCATTTGCTTTAACAAAATGTCTTTTCTGGTAATATAACATCATGATCTGATGGCGTGCCAAAAGAGCAATTTTAATAAGATCTATAAAACCAAACCTCCAATAAAAGAAGTGATTATACATGCACCTTCAGGTACCACCTCTGTATAATACAAAAGTATTATGATCCAGATCAACATAATTACTTCTGTGTCAAAACAAGCTCTGATTTAGGCATGTAGGAGCCCAGTAAAGTGAGGAGGGCTCAGAGAATTAAGTAACATCTTTTATTAAACTAGCTGATGCTGACAGAAATACATGAGCCTCTGAAGTCCTGACTTCAGACTGAATTCAGTGTAACGATTGAGGCACCTTATGAACAGAAGCAGAAGATTACATGGGCTGAGTGGGGACATGCCTGCAGCATAAAAGTTCAGTTGTATTATTTGAGCTTCTCTGCAAAAAGGTATTACTTGGGGCTGGCAGGAGGTGCCAGGCTCGAGCTGATGATTTTGAGCACTGACCTTGACCTCTGCCTGTCATTCAAAACCGAGGTGGAGAAAGGAGTACACCTCCTGTTTTTGCACGGTGATTTGCACGGTTAGCTGTCCTGTCCAGCAAGGGTGAAACCTCGGCTGCACTCCTCTTTGGTGCCTGTAGAGAATCCAAGGTCCATTTCAAAGGCTCCAGGTAGATACTGCAGCAAAATTAACACCCTGAGTTACAACGGAGAACAAGGTTCCTGCTTCTCCTCTCACAAGTGTCTGAGTATTTCATATTTAGTGTTCAATAGACCTTGTGCAGAAGTCAAGCCACCCCCATCCTTGTCCCCAGGCCACAGACATGCTTTCTCTGCCCTAATAATTACTTAATTATTGCCGCATGAAAAAGTTTCAACAGATGGTCTGGAACTGAATAAATTCTATTCCTGCAGGCCAAGGATTCAACAAAATTTGGACTTCACACCCCAGTGAGCCCTCTAGCAGCTGAGCCTGTGGAGCTGGCAATAAGCCCTGAGCCTTTTACTGGATTATGTACTTAGAGGGTGTTTTCTGTAAGTGCCCATGAAGACCATAGATAAAGGGGCACAGGGACTTGGGAAGCAGTGCAGCAAGCATTTTAAGGACATAAGTTTTAGAACTAGATATGACTGAGGCGGTAGTTGATACTACTACACAGGTAGTTTAGAACTGCATATGACTGAGGCATTCCCTTACTGACTTAATTGGAAACAGCTAAGGAGCGGGCATATTCATATCTTAAATCCAAACGATAATACAAGAATAATTCCTTTTTACCAATGCATACATAAGGCCTGCATCATAAATCTGATCCTATCACTACTTTTCCCCCTACCCCCCCACATTCCCCCTTTCCCTTCCCACAGTTTTGCCCCTAGTCACTCACAATCTTGCTGCTCCTTCCCCATTCTCCCTCCTATATTCTGCATTGAGGAACAATTATTTTCACTGAGGTTTTTTTTTTTAATTATTTTTATGCTAGTATCTTAACAAAACAGGATACCAATTGATAGATTTTAAAATGCGTAGTAATTATGATCTGCTGCTTTGAGTAGTTGTATAAATCATGCCAAGGAACCTCACACAGCTGTTTCCACAAAGAAATTAACGGGGCAAAAATGAGCCTGTCACATAACACAGATCAGTCTTGAGCAGCAACACGAGAATACCTCAGCAGGATCTGACTGGACAAACAAGACTATGAGAGGGCAGCCCAAGTTGCCATAATAATACTGTGTGGCAGATCAAACAGCAACATTTATTTTAGGACTCGCTTAAATGTAACAGATATCCAAAAGAAATGAAATTACAGCAACCATATCAAGAAAGATTACAGGCCCGTTGCATGTTTTAAATACATTTTATTTGCGCAGTCATATGGGGAAAGACAAGAGAGAAAGGCTTGATACAAATTCCTGTTGAAAAAACCTATCAGCATATTCTGTCTCTGTAGATGTCTACAAAATTACACAAGACATAAATGAATGCAACTCCGTATCATCCAGAAACTACCGGGTAACAGCTACCAACTGAATTTATATAATATATTCAAGAGAAAGGCAGCTTATTTTTAGCAGACCATGTGTAGCAAACAGGGCTAGAAACTGAGACTGAAACACGACAATATAGCATTACCCTGAAAAGAGAAATACAATAACTAAAAATAAACACATAATAAGTAATAAGAAAAAAAATCCGGATTGACTATTCAGAGTGGGAAGCCTTGATGCATTCAAATTGAGGAAGAGTTAAAAAGAAAATAACTTATTACCATGAATTTTGTATGCTGTGTTTGCATTTTTACAGATAATTAAAGAAGCAGTTGGAGTGACTTCACACCATATCACCTTGAAATTTTCACCCCAGGTAGAATTGTTTTATGTTTTTCTGCAAATCATTTTATTTCTGACTCCTTATATATGCTCTCACCACTCAATCAGGGATGAAGGTGTGGGATACTGTGAAACTTATCCAAAGTTCTGCACTTTGGTTGACTGAGGACAATGGTACTTTGTGGTAACGTAGAAAGACATAGTGTGATTTTTCCCACTGACTAATTGGAAGGAAAACCTTTTAGTCTATGGCATGAAAATTGCACTGTTAAAGTGTCCCCTCCACCTCCATAGCAGGTGTGAACGTGGATTCCCAGAATATCCCGTTAAAGCCCTTCCCAGAGCCAAAATACACAGACAGGATGTTTGGCTCCATCAAAGAGATGGCAAATGCCACTTCCACAGGGAGTGAGGAGTTTCACAACTAGCAGAGGATAAGCACTTTGCTGCAGCAGGCAGTAGGAGCAACCCCAGGTTCTTTATTCCAATCTGTGCTGATTCACAAGCTTTTTCCAGGTACATTTCCATCAACATTTTATTCCTTAATATTATTTAAAGTGCCATATTTGGGACAGGTCTATGGGCTGAAGCAAAGCTATCAGTGCATGCTTTGTCATATGTCATAATGTGGGGACCAGAGTCAAGGCTATGCCACCTCCCCTCTGGTCCCCACCACTCCACCTCTGGGCTCCTGCAGAGACTCACTGCTGACGAGGTTACTGGACACAGCATGGCATGAGGAGCCCCACAAAGCAAACACACTACACTGAAAGGCTCATCTTTAAAAAAACTTATTCCACAGGAGGAAATTAAAAGAAAAAAAGGGCCTGTTACCAGTTTGTGTTAATAAGAATCCAAGTTTTAGTTGTTTCCATGCAAAGGACACCTTCAAAATAATTTTAATCTAATGGAAGATAAACTATGCTTTTAAGAAATGAAACATAAGCGACATTTTGGATTCAATAAATCCTCTAACAACAGCAAAAAGTTGATATAGGAACTTAAGAACCATTGACAGTTTTCCAAAGGAAGAAAATAAATCCAGTAGGGTCAGCCTGAAGTATTTAAAATCTAAAGCAATCATCTGAAATGTGCTATTTATACTATAGATTTCACTGGCACATCTTTCCACATTCTGCTTAGAGCTACCTGCATAATAATGAGTTTATTAATTAGCTAAATAGGTAGGGATATATATATATTAATTTTATATAAATTTTCGATAGCATATAGCTTGACTCTTGTGCCTTTGATCAGCTGATAATCTCCAAGTGTGTAGATTTCAGCAGGCCAAATAATTTTTATCTCTGCTGAGAGTACTTTTGGCAAGTTTTCCATCAGTAGGAAATAAGCTGGAAATTTCTGGTGAAACTTCAAAGCAACAGCTTAAGATGATCTTTCATTTCATGAATTTCAGGCTGTCTCTTCTGCTTAACAACATACTGAGTTCTTTCTCCCTAATATACTTTTTAAAACTGTGAATGATGAATTTATAAAAATCATATATAAGGTATGTGAGAGATACTGTCACTTTGGAATATATGGCATTTTTCAAATTATAATTAAAAGAAGTATTAAAACCTCAAGTGCTATCTCTTACTAGTACATTCATTTGTACAAATAAATGGATTTTAAATCCTTTTAAACATGAGTCATATTTTCTGGGGTGAAAGATGCTAATTTGTTTGACTGACTTCTGCCTTTTCTCCCTATTTTGCTACAATATTCATTCTTCTCCATCTCACATTCTATGGTAGCAAATGTATGAGTTCAGGTAGTTCTCACCTGTATACAAAAATTTTGGACAATGTGAAGCCTGCTGTAACTCCTACTAGGAATGGGGGTAATCAACCTAAAAATCCAAAGGGCTCTCTTTAGATTTAAAAATCAAAAGAGCAATCTATTCTAGGGCTTAAATTCTAAGGAAAGGAAAGGAAAGACACAAGTGGATATAATTAGAGGGAGAATAAAAAGAAGTGTCAGTAGTCATCTCTTCAAAAATATACTAAAAAGTCATTTGGACTCAGCGGTCAGTGATGTACAGAGCATTTAACTGTGCTTGCTCTTGGCAACTGATCCAGTTATTAATCGTCCAGTCATTAACTGGGGCTGTGCAAGCAGCTTAACAAGCCAAGTGAGGTCAGGGTATATTTGACTTCTTGACCACTATTTGCAATTGCATTTCTCTCGCTTTTAGCGTATCCGTTATCCTTAAAACAGTCTGATTCCTTCTAAAAAATGTCACAGTAAAAATGCTACTGAAATTCACTGAAGAAAAAAAACAACAAACAAACAAAACCCAAAACATAGCAAAAACCAAACAAGATTTATGTAATTATCGTTCCAATTCTTGGCTAAACACCTACAAAGCAACATAACAGGGTTTGAACTAATCAGTCACTATAATGTATAATCCTATCCCAAGAGAACGTAGAAACCAAGAAAGCTTTAAAAGTGACCAGTTAAACAAAGACATTGTATCAATATGAATATTTTTAATGTTTGTTCACTTGATGATGGTTATCTTGAAGGAAAACCAAAGAAAATGCAGCTCTGGGAGGCCATTTATTTTTCCAGAGTGCTGGAAGAACACGAGATGTAATGACCTGGAACAGCAGCAAGAACAAAAATCAAGGCCAATGACGGTGCCTCTGGCAGCAGTTAAAAGCTGATGTTTTGGGGAAGGGAGAGGCCAGAGGCCAGCTCACACAAGTAAGCTTGCCAGAGCCATAGCACAGCTGGTGACAGGGACAGATTTGGGCTTAATATCAGATGCTACCTTGCCATACAGCTGCTTCTGCCATATCGTACAGCACGATTTCTCTAACCTGCATTTAGTTGCGTTCACTTCTTCTGCCTAGAGCCATCCACAGACAGAGGAAGCATTTGACCAAAGATCAGATTACCTTTCTCAGTTCATAAACAACTACATCGAAGCAATGAGAAAGATGGAAGAGAGGCACGGCAGGTTAACTATTCTGTGATTCGAAGAAGTGTTGACAGGAAGGAAGAATGGAAGGGAGGAGATAAATCAGATCCCCAAGACAAAATCTGCTTCTGCACTCAAGTGAAAGATAGAATGGGCACCCCACAGATACTACATTTGTAGGTATCTTGTGTAACAGAAAAGAATTCTCCACTAAAAACAGGAATAGGTCCAAGTGTTATCCCTCAGGGCTAAAGGACCATTACAGATGGTGCTACTGAACTGGCAGCAGCATCAAGGAAGCAAAGGACTCCAGACACCACTGAATGGAGAAATGGGCCTGGAATGAGACTTCAAACCTGAGGCTGGGGATGGTCAGAAGGACAGGTTAGTCAGCACTTGGAGATGAGTCGTGGTTGGAAAACTGTGAGATTAGTGCCCATCTTTACATGGTTTCACTACTATTATTGTACTGTAAATGCTATTGAACTCATTCCCAAGACCCGGGAGGCAATGCACATTGCCAAACTCTCACAAACTTGAAGAATAGGACACTGACCAGATCAGCTGATGTAGCCAGATCTGTTGGCCGTGTATTAGGGATAGGGACTGCATGTGGATGTCTGGATTTCCTTCAAAGAACTGGTTTTCAGAAGCAGTTCAGACGTAGCACAGACCAGAGGGAATTAGTTTCTATTTCTAGTACCAGAATTAATTCTTCCAAATCATCAACTTCTTTTTTTGATAAATGCTTATTATAATGCTTCCACCATTTGAGGTTGCACAAAGGTAGGGACATCCATCAAGAAAATGCTGAAAATTAGTCCTGTGTGGTCAAAAGCAAATTCAAATACTAACTTCCTCCTAAGCCTGCACTAAAAACTTCAAAAAAATCCCACTGTAGTCCCTCTTTTCTTCCAAGGCCTAGGATATGGCAACTAATAAGGTCTCATGGCAAGCTGCAATTGCTCAGGACTAGGAGGGATTAGGAGACAGTGTCTTGTCAGTTCATCAGAGACTCCACTAGAATATGCACAACAAACACTGTAATTAAGGATAGTCAGGTTTACTCATCTCTTATTGCTCAATCAGGAACACCAATTAGGTGAGTTTGTCCTTAGATGACTGAAACAAGGCATTTTTGCCTGTGAACATAGTTGCTATGCCTCCATGGCAAAAATAAAACAATCATGGAGTGTCACATTAGTTTAAAAATTTTATGACACAGTAATGTTTCTTTGAACTTGAAATCCTTTTAAAAGTGTCTCAGAGAAAAAAATAAATGCAGCTTCCAAAGTGCCTCACTGGCACAGGAAGTTATGCGTTCTAAATCCTGGAGGTGAAACGCTTTTAGCATTTATGGGAGCTCTGGGCTTCCAGTCCTCATGCTGAAACAGTTACTAATATGTGACAGAAAGCATCTGTCATCTACTGCTTGCAGGGTTCAAGCCCCAAAGCATCCAGAAAGCCTGTGCATAATCCTTCATTCACATGGCAGATTGACTGCACCACACAAAAATCAATGTTATGTATAAGCTCTGATATGACAGGTCCAAAATATAATGTACCCTACAAATTATTTGATCTTAATTAGAAGAACAAGGGTCTTTTACATGACGATTTTCTTTTAGAAAAAGTCATGGGGAATTAAGAGATATCAGTGTCAATATCAGTCCTCATAAAACAGAGATAACATGTATTTTAAGGCTTGCTGATATGAAGTGCACATTAAAAATGGGATTATGCTACTGTGAATGGGAAAACGATTGCTATTCTGATTTCCCGCTAAACTAGACTGGGGCATCCTTATGAACACAACTGTTCTTTACAGAGAGAATAACAGCCCAGTTTTCTGTTGGAAAATACCTTGTCCACTTCTTTGATGTCTAGGCTTCTGTTAGTCTTTGTGAGTGCACAGGCAAGTACATCCATGCAGAACATATGCTATGCCAAGCAGCTGGTCTGAAGATAGGCCATAACACATCTTTCTGAATCATACAACCTTCATCACATGAATGTTTCTACCCTGTACTTGACTTTTCACTAGAGGATGGGATCAAAGCTGTCTAGCTGGCAAGAGATTTCATTCACTTCAGACAGCATGGAAGTATGTCTGGTTTAAACTTGATTTTCAAGAAGGGCCTATGTTCACAACTTTGGTTTTCCAGAGTAATATGATTACTTGTTTCTACCTGATGTGGTCCCTGCTGTCTAGCATTTTCTCGGTTGGTGCAGTCTCTGCAATTAAGATGTCAAGCTGATAAGCAGGGATATTATGTAAGTGGTGTCTCTGGGAATTCTGACTGGATGAAAATAAAGAAAAAAGTTGTTACAATAGAACCTGGCAAAAGTATGCATCTTACAAGTAGAAAAGCACATCTCTCTTTGCCAGCTTGTATCAGAGTACTGCATAAGAGAACAGGCTGTGCTCTCAAATGCTTTGCCTAAGGAAAGCTTCAGGATGGTCTCGCAGCCTGTGAAGTGGCTTGTCACACTCCTGCTGCAGAGATGCACCTCTGTGGTCCCTCTTGTCTTTCTCGGGCAGCTGCTTTCTTTTGGTGGGGTTTGGGCTTTCTTCTGGAGGATTTCTGTATTAGGAAGCTGTGGCTGCATGTCTAAGCCCCTGAAAGACTTGCCTTGCTCATCTCCCCTAAGTTACAGTATGGAAACATGATCTGGAGAATTACTTTCTCAGAGAACATCTGTCCTTGCATTTCAGGGGTGCTGACTGATTTTCCCAAATGTAGATAACTCAAATGGCAGGAAATGGAGGGGGAGGCTGGGGAAACTCATGCACAGCCTTTCTTGAAAAGAAACAGCTAATGTGCACATCCATCATACCCACAGATAAATACACTCTACACACTGCAATACCAATGAAGGGGAATGGGTTTGTAATCCCCTTAGAAAATCTGTGCCTGTTCTCACATGCTGGAAACACATGGCCCGAAACAAGACAAATCTGGGAACAGATTAGAATAGCAATTTCCTTTACTAGCTAGATTAACAATTGTGGAGAACAGACACTCATATCCCAGTATTTGTTGGGGATTCACAAGAGACTTGTGGACAATTTTATCATATTTGGATTTAAATTTTCTAATGTGTATTCTTTTAAACTCACTTGTTATGGAAGAAGCCCTTGATTGGACCCTATGCCTCCACAAAAACACATCACATTTGTTTATTTTCATCAGTTCCAGTTCACATCAATTCAAAAGCAGAGCCTTTGGGTTGGGGATTGATAAAAACTGCACTAAAAAAAAACCAGATACAGTAAAAAAACCTACTGGAATCACACCAGGAAAAACTTACAATTTGGTCTTGGAGTGCTCAGACTGAAAATTGGGGTGCTGTTACCCATGTGTTCAGTATGTCCTCTGTGTTTACAGAGAGAAATGCACACCAATTCCAAATAGCACATGGGATCACTTGAATGCCCACAGTTATCAACTGCAATGGTCTGCAACTTGTCCTAGTGACAATCCACACATCCAGAGCTGTTTGGCTATTTTAGTCTTGCAACTGCCTTTTTTATCCAAATGGGTTGCTCAGCAGTAATGATTATTCAGAGAAAAGTGGCAGACAGGGTCAGGCAACAGCAGAATGAAAAGTGAAAACTTGAAAGATGCTAGATGAATATTTATGCAGAGCAATCTTCACTCTCGAATTATGGAACATAATGGGATCAGCAAAGCTAACGGAATTCACGCTGCGTGAACTTCCTCTGTGAGAACTTAAGTCTAATCTGCACATAAGACTGACAACCCGTGAACACAGAGAAAACATTCAATGACATGTAAAAACTTCATTGAAATAATGTTCCTGACTATATCAATGTTCTGGCAATGACAGAACAAACAATACTTTTTTTTTTCCAGACACATTTTAAATCCACAAGCCGTTTTTTTGAAACAGCATCCAAACATTGTCAGAGCAGACTTTTGTTCTTTTGTTTCACTGTAGATTTGATATATCCTACTGGCAACTGAAAAGCATCCATGGGGATCGAGTAATGAAGACGAGGATTTCAGAACAGCCTGGCACTGACCATCTCTTAAAAGCTGGTGATGATGAGGAGCAGCCACGCAATGTTCCACTCTCATATTACAAGATTTGTCAGGGAATACTTTTCATTGCAAAAACAAATGGCAATTGGCTGACTTTGGAGAATTTGTCTTATCTTGCAAGATTTTCTTCTCGAGCGCCTTGGTGTATATGAGTAGTGAAATCTATTCCTGTGCTGAGGGGTCAGCATAAAAGCTGCAGATCAGTTTCCTCCTTTGGGGGGGGGCTGCAGATTTAGTGCACAGATAAATCTGCATTTCATCCACTCTATATTGTTTGTGAGCAGGTCACTACAACAACCCAGGAGCTATTATGATCTGTCACTATGCACAAATCCCAAAACCGCTGATCACCTGGAGCCAAGTCCTCATATACTTAGACAGATAGCTAAATATCTTACGTGTATACGAGGGTCTTAAAAATTTGCTTAGCAAGACCAGTTTTTACCTTGACATGTCTACACAATACTGACATTGTTACCGTTTTAAGTCTTGATTTAAGTATTAGGACAGTTTTCCTTACTGTCCTTTAGTATTTCCTTTTCTGAACTAGAGGCCCTGCTTTGTCCCTCTACAAAGTGCCTCAGCATATGTCTAATCCTTCTGAATACAAGGATATATAAAAAAGCTCCATTGAACCTAGAGATCTGTGAGAAACTGGAAAAGAATGCAGCTCCAGCTACCCAAAACATCTCAAGCCTCCAAAATATTCAGTGTGTGATTTGTTTATGTCTGATCTTTTTTTTGAACTTACACGTGTATCATTACCCAAAATAGATCAGAAGCACCTAAGTTACAGAGGCGGCCATGTGCCTTACGCGTGAATTTAATTAAATAAGAATACACAGACTAATACTTTAAAGACACAGAATTTAGCCCATGCTAGTAATCCGACCTTTCCCTTCTAATGCCAGTTTATTCCAGAGGCCAAGGTCTGCCCGCAGACAGGGCACAGCGACCCCGACCGGGCCTAGAGAAGGCAAAGCCAGGAGGACAAGGGACGGAGGTATCTGCAGAGCCATTCTCGGCTGCAACAGGCACCGCAATTAATTTTTGTCTTTTCAACGCATTATTCTTCATTCGATATCTTCCTTAGTAAAAAAAGAACGGCCCGAAGCGCCGCCTTCTCGCTCTGGCTCCCCTCGCTCCGACGCAGCGCCGCTCCCGCAGGGGGAGCGCGGTCCCGCGGTCCCGCCGCCCCGGGCGCACGCCCCCGAGCGCGCCCACGCGCGCAGCCGCCGCCGCCGAGCGCGTCTCTTCGTCTTTGCTAAAAATAGACGGGAGAGCCTGACAACTGCCTTCTGATTG
>VXBA01002780.1:475338-537712 GCA_013399895.1 Serilophus lunatus
CCCCTCCCCGCGCGGGCAGGGGGCGCTCGTGTCCGCGGCGCTGCTTTTCCTTCCCCGTAAACACTCCTGCAGTAAACAAAGGCAGCTCCTTGGAAAGTTAACCTCTTCACGGGAAGGTGTTACTGTTCCCATGCGTTCTGTACATCCTGCAGGCATTTCGTGCACTTCTGTGTACAAAGTAGTACGTGCAGGTGACAATAAGGGAAACAACAGGTAGCTGAAAGAACAAAAATAAAGTAGAAAATTCAAGGGTTTTCCCCCCTGGAATTACTGTTAAACCAATTGCAATGGAGGATTAGGAGAATGCCCTCAAATCTGTACAATAAATTGATCGAATCAGTAATTTCACTGGAAAGAAGCATCAGCTTTACATATAAATAGAGCTATACAAACATATGTTAAAAATAAAATTTGCCAATTAATAAAATTTCTAATGCTTAATAGTCCCCCAAAGTGCACAGGGGACACTTGGAAGGCAGAAGCAGGAAGTGATAATCATGGTTCTGTGTCCTAAATTATTCAAGTGCTGGGTAACACCGTTGGAACTGTTAAGATATCTCACAGTCTTGAGCAGTGGTTTGACTCTTTTTCCAGAACCTCTTTTCTCATGGGTACCACACAGACTGAGCATCCCAGAGATGCAAGTCCACATTTAATGAAGATAAAAATGTAAAGAAGGGAAGTGAAAGAAGACTTTCTCATGAAGAAATTTTTATCTTCTGATGTTCAGTGAGCTTTTGCCTTGTCTCACAAGGATAGAAAGAAGCAAGCAGTCCTGTGTTCTGGTCCACTTTAAGTTGAATGCTTTGAAACTTCAAAAAATCATGATTTTCTGTTGCCTTTATGTTATGCACAAATAGCTTTCAGTGAGTATTATCCATATGCCCTGCTAGTGTCAACTTGTAATTTACATACTAATTGCTTACAATCTTTAGCAGAACAGTGAACTGTCCACAATTCAACGGATTTCTTAATTATAAAAGGAAACTACTTCATGGCAAAGAGTGTAGCCAGTAATTATCTACTGCCAAGTGTCAAAACACATGTAAAATGAATGTTAACTGTCGAGAACAGAAGGAAGCTGATTTCTTCTCTAGCAGTTTGAGGCTTCTAGCATGAAACAAAAAATAATTGTTCACATATTCTGTTAGCTTCAAATGTAATGGTATTTTCTATGTGGTGATGGCACTGAGTAGAAATAGTGTAATAACTATGGTACTGTAAATCCAGAGGTGGTGCAAGTTCTATAGAGAGGGAGCATTCTCCACATGGAATCTGGCAGCAGAAATTTGGCGAGTTTTAACCAATCCCACCACCTGATCATCCTCTCCTGAGTCATCACATCACAAAATCAGAGTGAAGGGGTTAAGGCTTTTTAGCAGAGTAAATGTTCGTGTTTCTCTTGGATTTAACTGAAGGATTTCTCATGCAAGTCATAAATAAGAAACTTCTTTAAATTTGCCCTTTTGCTGTATAAGAGATTCCAGCTGGTTTTCATTTTGCTATGTACAGCTGCAAATACTTCCAAAGTTTAGGAAAGCATAATAACTTGGAAATCTGTGCCTAGAAAAGTTTATACTGACTTTTAATGCAACATTTGCACACTTTCAGTACCACAGCTTGAAGATCTTTCAAAACAATAGAAATAAGGAGGTTTTTTTAGATTGGTCCTTCAATGAGAACATCTTCACCTTTTATTGGTTTTTTATGCATTTCTCAGTAAACTTCTAACTCTTGTTTGCAGATTCTTACTTATATTTTCAATTTTCTCGTTAATCTTTGTCGTGTATTTTATTTTCAATGCTATTACTTGTAATGTCATGCATAGCTACAATCTCTCACCTTTTATAACTTCTGAATGGCTGTTTCATGCTGACATCTTGCTGTATATATGGTGTTAATGTAAAAGACATTTTATGTTGATTAAGGGATAAAGTTCTTGAGGGCATCTGTTCAGGTTTGCATGTGTGATGTGTGTCTTAGGCCCTTTCTGAGATGCCTATATTATATTTTCCTTATCTTTCTGTACAGTGAATCCCTCCGGGCTGCTTTTCTGAGAGTTTTAATTTTCATATTGATTCTAAGAGAATTACATAATTAAGTGGTTTTCTGAATTTGGTAATTCTAACAAAAACACTGAAAAGTGCATCAGCAGCAATAAGTGGAAACTCACTCACCGAGAGAAAATGTAACTAGAAGAGAACCACAGTGGAGAAAATTCTACTAATAACCAATAAGTGAAATTAAAATTAAATAGGGAGAATTGAGCTTTCTGGGCTCCTTCTTACTTCTGATTCATATTATAAAATTTTTGTAGCTTTAGTGATGGCAAAAATGTGGTGCTCCAATGGAAATTTCTAAATTTTGATGTAGTAGTTAAACATTTCCCTAAATATGGTAGAATAGAGTGCTAAAGGACAGTTATTTTATTGTTTCATAATTTTCCATATTTCATATTTCAAAGATAGATTCTTTTTTTGCTCTCCCTAGTTCTAGCACTGCCCAAGTCACGTGTGTGTACTTTTCATATTTTATTGAAACAGATGGCTCATCTCCTCTTTCAAGACTCAGGCAAGGGGGATGTAGAAAATATGGTAGGATTAAATTATTTTGAAAAAAGAAAACATCTTTCTCATATCCTATTTCTCATACACCTGTTAGTCTTTCAAGCAAGCAGTGACAGCAAACACTCAGAAATAGGGAGTGTTTTGTTCTGTAAATCCTACCCTTTTCATAAGTATTCAGTTCCTATGACTACCTGTTTTTCAAAATCAGAAGCCTAAAAGTTAGCAGCTGAGCTCCACTGAGCTCAACAGTAATACTTCTATCAACTGCAAAGGGAGCAGATTAGGCATTTGTTCCAGATCTATTAGAAAACCTTTCCCCTAAATCCACTAAAGTCACACGAGGCTCAGTGCTTTTGGAAATCAGGTCATTTCTTGAAGCATATAAACATGAGTTCAGAAGCCTGATTTTCAGCTCTTCACTGTGAAAATGTTGAATAAGCTTTATTTCAACAGAAATACTACAAAGTCAGGGTTTCTAGAATTTAATTTATGTATTTGTGCTCTGGGGAAGATTTGGAATGCTATGAGTAAAATGCATTTTTCTGGCCTCTCTATTTTGTATATATCATGTATACATGTATGAAACGTTACCCGTCAGCCGTGCAATGAGAACATGTAAGTGGAACAGCAGTGGCATATCTGGAAGTCCAGATGAAAAAATGGCTTGAAACAATTAGAGTTCCTGTGATTCAGTCAGAAATTTCACATATGGTTATGCTGCCAACAGTGGGTGTTCAGGAAAGCATTTATGCTGTTTGATGAGTTTCTATTTGATCCTGCAGCAATGTCTGTTCAAATGCATGTGTGAGATGCTTACGTTTCTATCAGAGTAATGGCTATAAGGATACTTAATTTTAACATCTGCTTTAACAGTTACTAAAATAATAATTGCATAAAATGTACAAGATGTTTATTTGAGAGGTCAGTCCTATTCTACTACCGGTAAAACACCTTTGCCAGAGCATAGAGAATTCTCTATTTGTATCACCATGCTTGTGCAAATAGCTTAGAAATTGGTCGTAGAGGAAACCCGGTCAGGCAATCATTTCAAATTATCCTCTTTCCTCCTGTGAACATTAGCCATAGAACCGAGATCTTCAGAACATGTTTTGAAATATATTTCAAGAATATTGTGATTCTAAAGTTACAATTTACATCCAGATTTGTGATAATAAAAATTCAAAATGAAGAGTAGCACCTGTAATTTAGCATATAAATCAATCTCTGACCTATAGTGAAACTCAGAGTGAAACCTATCCTGGTAATCATGAGTGCCTAGCTTCTTCATGTGACCAGGGAAAGGATTAAATGGGTTAGGGGTCTAATTTAGCAAAACAAATCCTGTGTTCTCAGAGGTTTCCAAGGACCCTGTTGGTGAATACTGGATTATTTTGAGAGGCAAAACATCAGAAGTTTGGCATTCATTTGGCATAATGAAATGCGCGCAGGTCAGAACTGAGTCACATGGCTGCGATGTGTGGCCCATAGCTAATCTGTGGTATTCTGTTCAACTACAAAATTGGTATTGTTTTCAGTTTCAAGGCTGGTGAGCAATCCATGAGAAACCTGAAAAGAGTCACTGATGATTGTCCTTTGGCTCTAGAATCTGGGGAGTTGGTTAAGGACTAAGGTCTTGCATGATTTTCTTAGGGGCCTAAACATGCATGTGTCATGTTACATTTCATATCAAAAATGTAATAACCACAATCAAATATTTCTCTAGCCACAATTTTACTGTTGTGTCATAGCTTACCTGGTAAAATATACTTCAGATATCACATTTTTGTTCAGTTTTCACAAGCCCACATTTCCCACTCAGCTTTCAGTGAGCAGCCACTGCTGGCAGAGTGCCAAGAAGGTGCCAGTACACATTCACATTTGAGAAGCCAGAAGGTCGCATAGACATGTTAAAGTTCGTTATTGATCAGGACTTGGTCTCCACAGGTTATTATTTTCACTGGAGTCAGGAGTTGTAGTGCTTTGATGAAGAAGTAGCTTGGACCTTATCCAGCTATTGATGTTTCTAAAGTGATGTTCTGTCTCTAAATCTGGCTGCAATGATGCATTGCCTCACCACACAGATCTTATTACATGTGCCTGTCATTAGTAATGCTTCTGACTTTGGCTTTTGAGTGCCTTAAACACAGAGCCTAGTGGTTTTGTTTTAATAAGTTATGTGTGTAAGGCAATCCTTTTATTCTTGCATAGTGTAGCCAGTGGATTGCTTACCAGTGACAATCATGCAAGAAAGTTGCTGGCTGTGCAAAATATGCTGCTTAGGGGAATTATGCAGTACCAGAATACTTTTATGTAAACAGGTAGTCTGCACTGGTTTTCACCACAAAAGTTCTGAATTTGATATTAAGATCAAAATGACATCTTCTTGAAAAATTCTAATTTCTTATATTCATAAATGTCTCTGTGTGACTCACTCAGCAGTATCATGGGCTAGTAAAAAAATGTACTGCAGCACAAAGGATTCCAAAGTCCATGATCCAAAGTTGCTCTTTGTTAGAGATTGTATGAGTTGATGGAAATGTCACTGAGCTACAAAATGAGTAATGAAACCTGGATTTGGTCTGATATTTTTGGCTGTCAGTGAGTGTGTCTCCCTCAATTCACACTGTGTGACAGCACCTGTACCACTGCAGGAATACCTGTGTTCCCACAGAGCTCTGGCAGAGCAAACACTGCAAATCCACTCACTCCTCCTGCACTGTGAGGGTGAAATGCAAACCAAGCAAGGCCAAATGACATTGTTTGGAGAATAGAGGTGGTCTGAAAGCCAGGTTATTTTCCCCTTTTTTATGCACATGCACTACCATCAATTCAGTGCTCATCTGACTGCTTAGTCAGCCTAGATAATCAGATGTCAAGCGATACTCCTTTTGCAATGCTGGGCAATATTTGAAGTAAAGCCTTGATGACTGAACCATGTATGTTTGTCCCTTCTGGTAAGATTCTTCCCACTAAATTCAGACACTTGCTTAACAGATGTCTATTCTAGGTCACAGCCATCTCATTTTAGTGTCTGTGTTTAGTGTACTATTGTATGATACAGTATACAAGTGTACTATGGTAGATGTCAGTGTCTACTATTGTAGGTACTTATATTGATTATTTGAATCCCATATTCCAAACTAAAGTAAAATATGACTGCCTTCCACTTTGTATGCTACTTTACTGTGAGTACTTTCCTTTTTTTTTAATCCAATTAATCTATTTGTGATGAACAAGCCTGTTCAAGAGCTTGGTCCTCCAGTTAATAGTAAAAAGATGATTCTAAAACTTGTCCAACTGAACTCACTTTCAGGGATCTTGTCAAAGCCTGATTTTGGAAGGAATCTTTTTGACATCACATTAATTCCATTTCAGATACATGTGATAATAGGAAAAGGATATGACTCAGTATTACATTGTTTAATGTTATACCTGGGCTTTCTGCTATGTATATACCTCGAGACGTTTATGTGTTTTTCATTTATCTATGTGTTTTGGCGCTGTTGCCTTTTGCCATTTGCCCTGTGCTTGTGCATATTTCAAAAGTCAACTACCAGAATCATCACTGTAAATGCAGTAAATTTTCCTTTTTTATTTTATTTGGCATGAGGAACAAAGCCCCAAATATAATTCTAGCTTCATATACCTTCTTAAATGCATTTTATGCATAATGTACATTCAGTAAAACCTTTGGTCTGGTTGAAAGGATTTTTTTTTTTTACTTTATTATTCTTTCATTATTTTAAATGAAGGTAAATTATTACCACTTAAAACTGTTCACTAGAAATATTTAGTAATCGTTACTGAGTTCATAATAGCAAGAGTCTTGGCTTTATTTTTTTTTAAAGTATTGGAATATTATTTAGATGAAACCTGAGAAAAGTAAATTATATCAATCCCTTGCTTCCCTGAATCTTGCAGTTCACCCACCACAGAAATTAGAATATGGAATTAATTAAAATCTAATACCAATGAGGTAAAACCGGCACAATGAAAAAGAAGATAATTACAGTGCTCAGCTGTCACAAGGCCAACATAAAAAAATGGAGTGACTCATTTTCCTTCGCAGATATAGCCTGCTCAAACATACATATATAATTATTTATTTGTGTGGTTTTGATTCTTTAGCCAAATGTCGCTACTTTATAATGTGATTTAACCACTTACGGATTTTGTTCAAAGAGTTCATTTATAGTTTTATCACTGAACTACAAAAAACTGTTCTGGGCCCCAATATAATTAAGATGCATGAAAGTGTTGCATATCCTTAAGCCTTAGTTTATATGAGTTCAAAGACAGCTCTCCTGCAAAGATAAGGTACAATATGCAGTGAACAAGGGCAGCTTTCTAGTAAAGGCATGTTCCTTACCAAACCAGCATATCAGGCAAGGGTAAGCTCAAGACCTAATTAAAAAATTTTCATGTAACAATGTAGTTTTGACTTTGGAGGTAAGTGAAAAATTTATTTAGACCATTTCTTAAAAGAAAGGGACTCAGATTTATAATTTATAAATGTGGTTTTGAGAGTTTTACCCATGATTTTATAAACAAAATCCAAAAATTGCAATATACGCTAATGCTGTAAAGGAAGAACACTGGTATAGAATCTTTGAATAATAATTCCCATTGATTTAAAAAAATTGACAAAATGTGATACTCCCACTAGGTGGAGAGTCTGAAATAAGAAAGAAAGATATTCTGGGTTGGAGGTGCAAATATACTTTTATAAAGAGTTTTTATGCAATCCTCAAGCTGAACAAAGTATAACAGTTTTGTCTTCTAGAACTTAATATAAAGGTTAAAGCTGAGCAAATAGAATTTGTGCTAATTTTCATGCTAATTTAGCTTTTTTTTTTTTTTTCCCTTTTTCCTTGACTGAGAGTCATTCGTTAATGGTTCGTGTTTGCTGAAGTTACTTGGATGAATTTGAATTTTCAGCCAGTGGGTTATTTACAAACTGTTTGCTTTGACTGTTCACCGTACTCTATTAAATATTTGCTTTGATTCATTCTATTGAATCTAATTCATCAGTTTAAATTCCAGAATGTGCAATGCCTGCCAGTGCAAATGAGAGGAACTCCTTTGCTTCTCTGACTGGCATCAGGAGGTGCTTTGGCAAATCGTACTGCGCTGGCACAGTTAAGCATCTTTCTTTTGGTTGAGACAAAAATGAGGAAGAAAAGATATATTTAGTACAAGAAATCTTTTTGTGATGTTAGTTACAAACCCGGAAAGCTACTGTTAAATAGAAATCTTCCTGAACTCTGGGAAAGTCAAACCATTGAAGGTAACAAGATTACAGAGTAAAAGTAACTGTAAACAAAAGACTTGCTGACTGTGGTAATTTTTTGTCAATCTCAGCAAGTATCTACTCATGAGCAAGGATCATATGTAATGACCCACTTCCTAGAACTGAGTTTTCCTTCTTTTATTGTTGCAAATACTTTGAAAAATTAGTTCAAAGGGAATAAAAGGGTGACATTATGGTTAGGCTTTCTGTAATCTAACTTGACTGAGGAAATGTTCGGTATGAGTTCTCTCTCCAGTTAAGGAGGAAAAACAAGCAATGACAGAAATTAGTTCAGCCATTGCAATAATAGGTCTATGTCATAGATCCTTTGAGGTTATAGATTTCTTTTTGCAAGATGGAGATGTAAGAAGAACTTACTTAGATGTAGATCCCCAAGTTATGTCAGATGGTGCCAATGCAAGAAGAGATTGAGAAACTGGCATGTGTTCAGTACAGACCCACCAAGTCAAGAGGCTGGAGCACCTGCCCCGTGGGGAGAGGCTGAGGAACTGGAGCTGACTCAGCTGGGAACAAAGGCGGCTTTGTGGGAGCTTGTGAAGCAGCCATTAAGAAGATAAAGCCAGGCTCTTCACAATGAGGTAACATCCACAGATTGAAATAAGAGCAACTGAGACAATATAAGGAAAACCTTTTTATACTGAGACCAGTCAAGCAGTCCCTTTCATACTGAATTGTGGTCCTCTTTCACTGAAAGGTCTGACTATCTAGGCCAAATGTACTGTTGGGTGAGTTGTTGGATCTCCACTGGTGTCGTCTATCTCATGAAGTCATTAAAATATTGGATAAGGAAGTTGCATTGCTGCTGTAAAAACCATTTACACAGTGCACTGTTATAAGATACTCTATAGCAACCAGTCTAGTTGAGAGCTGTTTACTGTAAGCACATTTTACATCATTACAAAGGTGTAGCATTGCAATATTTCATTGTTGTCTCCATTTTTTGTGTGTTTAAGTTAACATTTGGACTGTATTCACCAGGTTTCACTGTGACTTTTATGAACTTTTTAATAAAAATGCTGGCTTTTGCCTGATCATTTTTTAGTCTTTGCACCTGCAGTATCATTATTCTCTCAAAGGCCAGATGACATAGCTGTTTGAACACAGGTATCTCAACATGTCTTGTTCTCCTCTGCTGTTCTGTCTCTGAGTTCCCCTATTGTGAAGATAATGAGTTTACTACTAACCCTGAAGTAGGTCACAAATAAAGCAAAGCTGTTGTGGCCTCTATGAATCAAATCTCTTTTTTAAAAATACTAAATTCTCCACTCAAAATTCTTTGTTCCTCGCAGTAGAGAATTCAACTCATCATTGCTAAAAAAAATAAAGTCAATAGGTTAAAAATTTATCCAGAGACTTAAACCTGTTCACTACTGCTGTTTGTTTTTCTAGTTTGTTATTTTGTCCAGTTGATTAAGTATGCTATCTTATTTTTATGGTTTCCCCCAAGTTTCCATGTGAGAAACCACTATATGCAGTTTAGCACATAAAAAAACCCCATAAACATACAAGCATACTAGAAACAGAAGTAAGCTGCAAGCCTTAGACTTCAAAAGAAGGAACAGAAAATGCATTCTGAAGTTCAAAATCAAAGTGACAGTTCAGCCATGAATCTTACTTTTGGAAAGGTAAGATTCTGAGCAGATATACAGTGCACTCTAACAGAGTCAGCTTCACATACCTTGCTGACAGCTGAAGTATATCAGAAAGATCCTGGGGGCGAGGGAAAAAAAAAAGATCTAAATGTTTAACTCCACCTTTCTTTTCAGAAAAAATGAAGTTCAATTCTTGCTTTGTGGGTGCTGAGATGGCAGAGGACAGAGGAGGAAGCCCTTCTCCTTGCATTAATTTTTCAAAGAAATATGGTGCCTGTGTTTTAATACAAGGTTGTAGATGATGAGTCACCAGGAGAGGTGAGACTGAATCCTGAATCTGTGAATAATCTGTATATTACACAGGGAAATTAAACATTTAACTTTGCTGATCTTCTGTTGTCCCTCTTATGCTTTTGTCTACTTTTATAGTAATACGTTCAAGAAAGAGATGGAGTCAAACTGTGTGTTTGTTGAGACCTTCAGAAGTTCTCTAAAATGTTTGAAAATCATATTCTGGCTATTTCAAAAAACTAACTCGAGTCATAAAGACAACCTGAGTTCTCTGTGCCTTGGTGGGTTTTGCCAATAGCAGTTCTTGATTTGATTGCCTTAGTTTCTAATCAGTGCTAATTTCGCACTAAACAAAAACAAAACACTTATAAAGACAGACTCCAAGATGGTCAAGATTTTTTTGCATAATGGTGCAAAGCTGAGTTTTGCATAGTTCAGTTCCTTCATGTTCACCACGCCATTAGCATGCCTTATGCAGAACAAGGCTCTTCTGAAAATCGTCTATCTTAAATCTCCAGGGATTTGTTTCACTTTGTGGGGAAGGGACGGAAAAAAAACCATTGGGAATTGAAAGTGGAGATTACCAACTCCATTTCCAATATTGAAAGCAAATATAGACTCAAACCACATTTTTCTTTACCTTGTATTTCTTCTGTGTATGTCTCAGTATTATTTATTTCTTTGACTGACTCTTATTTCTCATTACTGCTGTTACTGGGAGTTACTTGGGGAGTGCTGCAGCACCAGGGTGCAAATGCTGTTTCTGGAAAAACTCCTTCAATAAAGCAAGCAATGAAAGGTGACCTTAAGCCTAAAGGAATACATCTGGTGGAGTGCTTGCTCTTGCATTAATATTTTGGAGGGCATACTATTGATGCCTTTAGGCTCCATGTCTGCTGCGTTCTTGCTCATTTGGAGGATTAGCATCTGAAGAGATTCTTTGGGACACACACTCCTTAACATGTGTGATGAAGGTCAAAAATCTACTTTTGCTGCACCTCTTCTCTATGAAGCAATAGAGGTTAAGTCATCTAAAGTTAGCATGAGAAGAGTTTCCAGTGTTTCTGGTTTCTGCCGTCCTCCAAAGACAAGTCTGAAGGCAACTGTCATACACGCTGGTTTCAGTCCCAGAGCCCTCCTTTAAGGTGGTGTACAAGTCAGCTGGAGTCTGTAAAGCCCTGTGGAGCTGTTAGCAGGCAGAGTGGTGGTGGATACATGACAGGAGCAATTAGTTCTGGGACTTTCTGTGAAAATTGATCCACAGGTGAGAGAGTGTGAGACTTCACTTCTGGCAGAGAAAACACTTCACTGTGTCACAAAAAAAGAAAAAGGAACAAAAAGTACTGTGACCTGAGATACTGGTTGCATTTCTCTTACATCTGGGTTACTTGTTTCCAGGAAGGGGCAGAGTCTATGATTACAAATCTTGATATTGAGAGGAATAAGAAATGTCTCATGAGCTGAGCTGTAAAATGTGGGTGATAGTCACTACTATATTACACAGTCAAGAGTAAAGTAAAGAAAATACTTTTTAAGTGTTGGCAGTGGTAAGAGTGCTACAGAATAGTGTTTTAACAAAAGCATTTCTTTTATTTATTGTGTTTCTGTAGAAAGCTGGTATTACCTTAAAAAAATTGATAAATAAAAACTATAAAATAATTAGATGATTAGCATTAAAATTTGAAAAGAAATTTAAATTATTTAAAAAGAACAATGGAAGAAATATCATTGCAACATTTTAGTAAGCTCAAATAAACTACAATGACTAATAGAGATAGAAATGTCATGAACTTTTCTGGCTGCAGAAATCCATAAGAAGCTCAGAAGCAGTTGATGTAATTTGTTTAGTCCACTGATGTTAATAGAGACCTCATTTGTTTTACTACTAAGAACTTTTTAATTGGCTTAAATATGCCATTTTTTTCTGACTTTGTTTCCCATGCTTTAATTGCCAAAGGGTATCTCAAAGTTCCATTCTTTCAGAGGGGAGAGAAAGTCTTTAGAAATAACTTCTCTGTTCTTTCAATGGCAGTATTTGAAAAATCTGGGTCCACTGGAACAGGAAAGTCTTGCCCAAGATCCAAGACCCCCCTATTCTTCTTTTATCTGAATTCAGTCCTTGTCATATCTGAGGAGGGAGTCATGAATTCAAAGAGTCAAAAAAGGGTTGGTTTGAGAAACTCTGGCTTACTGGCGTACTTTCAGATAGTATCTTCTAAAACATAGGTGTAATCCATTTGTGCGGTGCATTATCCTTGAAATAAAGAACTGAAGAGTAAGTATCCATTTCTGTACAAAAAAAAAAAAAAAAATATGTTCCAATAGCTTTCCTTTTTCTCAATCACTTTAATCTTTTTCCACTCTTCCCTTGTATTTATTTCATAGCTTAATTCAGATGTTACCAATGAAAACCTTCTTTAGAGGAGCATGTTTTCCTGTGCACTGAATATCCCCTTCAGACTCCAGGTGGACACATTTCCATTACAAAACTCCCAAAGTTGAATGGTTTCTTACAAAACCACTGGTGACCCAGTGGTTAGCAAACACAGGGCTAGCAAACGACATGTTTGACGATAACTGCCTCACTTTTCCTGGTGATATCACTGATAAAAGAATTTACACTTGTTTTAAAACAGGTACAAGGCTCCCTTTGTAGAACTAATCCACATTCTCCACCTAGGTCTCCTATGTAGCTTTGCAGTGGAAGTGTCAGGCGGGAATCACCTGCAGGTCCCACTTCCAGCTCCGCAGTGATGCTCCTGATGCCTCTTATTTGAGCTCGTTTTTATGTGGACAGTGGACAATGGAAAGAGTAACTTCTCTTTACCCTTGCATCTTGCATTCTTTGAGGTTACACTGAGGGCTCATTGTAGGAGGGATCACTTCTAAAAGACGTCTGAGATCACCTCCCATAAATCTGCTGAAGTTTAGCTCTGGTCTCTATTGTGGGATTTAGCTCATCTTTAGCTTTTCCGAATCAAAACATAATGTTCTGAGCTCAGAAGTGCTAGATGTCTTTATTACTAAAGAAAACACTTAAAAATAACCAGTGGTTCAGTCACTGTGAGCTAAAAGTGTATTGTACAGCAAAATCCATCTTTCTTCTTAAAGAAATAAATGTCTGTTCATCTCGACCTAGTGACTTTTTATTTGTCTTTTTCATGTTAATCCTTGATTGTAAGAAATATGACCAGTATCTTTCTCAGTCTTGAAAGATCTTTTAATACGTACAGAGACAAAAATCATACTATTCGCAGCAGCTTTTTAGTGTGAGGAGAAAATTTGTATAATTCCAATTACTAACACTAATATAAGAAAATAAGAGAAATGCAATGTTGTGTATGAATCTTATTGAGTTGCACATGGCTTTCTCAGCAATAAAAGCTTTACACTGATGCAGATCAGATGCTTACATAATGGTGTTAAAGAAGGAGGGTGTCAAAAGCTCCTGTGATTAAGACACTCTTGCTGTATTCAGACTGTGTTGTCCTTTCACTTCAGAAAAAATAGTGACAAATTAACTGCATTCTAAAGTGACTCAAGAGTCAAACACATCTCTGTACTCTGCTGACTTTTCACCTATTTCTTTTTTGCTGTTTTTTGTTGTATTTTTTTTCTGCTGAGATGCTTCGTGGAGCACTCCAAGAACACCCCCTTTTCCATGCCACATCGTGGGACAGCTCTGTGGATGTGCTGTGCAGAGTGGCACATGGCTATTTTGGAATGTGGTCTTTAGCTGACATATTCCATGATGAAAAGGGGACTTCAGGTTTAAGACATATGTTTCATATGCATCACTTCACATTCTGACTAATACATATTATAGCATTTGTGCTGGCCTTGCAGTAGCTGTTTTTCAGTTGAGCTATGTCAGAAATCAGATTAGAAGCTAATCTTTATTTTTTTAGTTAGTATCAAAATAAGTGTATATGTATACTAAAAATGACTAATGCTGGTCTAATCTCTAAAGAGGTTTCTTTTCCTCATATTTGTTTTCCTGCACCATTATCACTTTGCAAAATTTTGGGGTTTGTTTTTGTTTGTCTATATGTTTGGGGGGGGGGGTTTAGTGGTTTTTTGCGTGTGTTTTTTGGGGGAGGTTTTTTCTAGGTTGGAAAAGACCTTTGAGTTCATCAAGTCCAACCTATAACTTAACATCACCTCATCAACTAAACCATGGCACTAAGTGCCACATCCAGTCTTTTTTTAAACACTTTGAGGAATGGTGACTCCACCATTCCAGACCATTCCAATGGCCAATCACTCTTTCTTGTCAAGACTTTTTTTCTGAAGTCTAGCCTAAACTTCCCCTGGTGCAGCTTCACTGTGTCCTCTTGTTCTGTCACTGGTTGCCTGGGAGAAGAGACTGGCCCCCACCTGGCTGTAACCTCCTTTCAGGTAGTTGTACAGAGTGATGAGGTCTCCCTTGAGCCTCCTTAACAACCCCAGCTCCTTCAGCTGTTCCTGGCTTGTGTTCTAGACCACTCACCAGCATTGTTGCCCTTCTCTGGACGCTCCAGCACCTCAATGGCCTTCCTAAATTGAGGGGTCCAGAACTGGACACCGTACTCAAAGTGTGGTCTAACCAGTTCTGAGTACAGGGGAAGAATCACTGCCCTAGTCCTGCTGGCCACACTATTCTTGATACAGGCCAGGATGCCATTTGCCTTCTTGGCCACCTGGGCACACTGCTGCTCATGTTCAGTCTGCTGTCAACCAGTACCTCCATGTTCCTTTCTGCCTGACTGCGCTCCAGCTGGATACAACTAGATTTTAAAATGTAGTGTGAATCTTTTACATTTCAGATATTCAGTGGTATTGATGACAAAGATGGTAGAATTACTCTAACCAACTAATTAGAGAGATAAAGATATGTCCTAGTAATTCTTTCATTACTAGATGGCACGCATAAGGATCAAAGCTGGTTCAATCAGCCTTAGTAATTTTGAACGGATTATTTTCTCAATGTTTCTTGGCTTAATCTTACCACCGTATAAGATAAAGCAAGTAATATAGTAGCAAACTGAAATAAAAGCTTATTTTAAGCTTTGTGATAATAGCAGAAACAAAATGGAATATATTGAGTTTGGGGAAAAAACAGCGAAAATATTTTTATTCTAAAAAGGATGTTTGTAAGGATATTAGTCTGTAGACATTTTTTAAGTACATTTAAGTACTGTACTCCTTTTCAATAAAATATTTTTATAGCAATGTAAAATTGCTGTGCAAATAGTATAGCTAAAGTGAAGTCATGGGCAGGGCAAAATTTGAGATGGTATAGAAGAAAATGTACCAGTTATTTGGATGATCTTCTTTTCCTTCCTCCATATTTCTCTTGGAGTCACCAAAAACAAGCATCCAGAGTTCTTTTGCTGCAGAGTAATGAATGAAATACCCATAGCTGCACCAAGCCAGGAAAGGAAACAGGAGGAAGAAGACAGGAAGAAGACAAATGAGAAAACAAGGGTTGAAAAAGTACCAGATATATTTGTTCAAAAGTTTATGCTATCCCTATGTCAATGGTACAGTATTGTGAATATTTGCATCATATCTGAGAAATGAGAATTTGTGTCTAAAGTGCTCTGAGCATTTGAGACAAAGAGGGTTTGGAAGAAAAACAAGTGTCTAAAGTACCTTAGATTCTGGGTTTGATTGTGGTGCTGATCTGGTTTTGATTGTGGTCTGAATGCTGGCCAAAAAGAGTATATTTTAAATGTCTATTTATATTTGAAATGGTACACTCTATGTCATAATTCTGATCTATGGCAAAGTCAGGAATAGCTATAGGTCACCTGGGAAACTAGTTTATTTCCTTATCCTGAAGTTAGCTGAATGAAATCCTTTCCCACCTCCCTTTCTGTTAACTATTTGGTGAAATTAGTTGTATTTCCACATTATCTGATTTTCCGAAGTTATTCCAGTATATTAGCACTCTTGCCAGATAATTTAATCTCTGCTCCACAAAACAGCTCTGTGCAAAATATTGAAAGAAAACTCCATAATAAAAAATGGCCAATAGAAACAACTCGGTACCAGTGTCTCATGTCATCTTATGCATCCTCAACACATAATACCATAAATAAAAATAAATCATTTGTATGAATTATGTCTTTCAAGCCTGCTGCTAAGTGGAACTTGTATAGAAGACAGTAAAGACATTCCACCCTTTTCTGAGCTTCTACGACAAACACAAACCTGAATCAATTAGGACACTTTAATGTAGCATTTGTCTCTCTTTTTATTTAATGAAATAGTGGGATGCATCTTAACATTAGGTATTATTGAGTGTAGCTGTTCTTCTGGTGGGCTACTTGTAAATTTTATAAATATTTTCCTGTCCAGAGTGCGAATGAAAACTCAGTCCATGACTACCTGGAATATATTGGAAAATGAGCAAACGCAAAAGGTTTTGGTATGCATTGTCTGGAAATGAGACATTGCAAAAATACTGTTTCTGCATTCCCTTTGTAAGGTTGCTTTCTTTGTGGTGGGGGAAAAGAGAGGCTGCCCTGATAGAACCCCAGCCTCAAAGACTGGAGCATAATTCTGCTGCCTTACAGAGCCAGATGATCTCCTGCTTCACAAACAAGAAAAAATACTCGGTACACTGATAGGCACCAATGTTTAGTCCTATTTGTAGTCACTTATTCCAGCTGGATATATCAGATAGAGCTGAGGCAAAGGAGGTGTCATAATTAAAGCTTTTGACAGTTGGTTGTAAGGATTCTTCCAGTCCCACTTTTTACTTTCTGTTTGGAAAATAAAGATGCAATATTCTGTTTGGGATTCTACATTGCCAAATCAACTCAAATGCATAAAAAATCTTTTGTTTTAAATTCAGTGTACTTCAGCATCAGACTTTTTGAGCCGGGGGTTACTACACACACTGGAATTAAAGAAGATGTTTTGTACTGGTTTTTGAAATTATTCTTCGTGAACTTATTTGTTTGCAGGTGAAGCACCATTGTGTATGCACTTGTCATGATACTGCAGTCGGTAATATAACTTTGAATGACAAGAGGTTTTCTCTGTTTTTCAGGAAAAGTTTTACCCCACAATAGATTAATTTTCTCTCTATTTTTCTCACAGTTCCAAGAATTTCATAAAATGGGTTCTATTTTTTAATGTGCTTTTCTGTTCTTATTACTCCCTCTGTGCCCAAAACGAGTCCATAATAAGAGTCACTACTGTTGCTGCAACTGACCACGGCACAAGATGAATCCATTCCCATCCTAACATGTCACTTTAATAGGGATGGAAGACAGCACCATGTTTGCTTGTTCAGGCTGTGATAAGAATGAGAAATAGGGCAAGCACAGCTCAGTTTCCTTCTAGAGATAAGCTTTAAAATGTTTTAAGTCCTGGAAATCTCAAACAATAGATGGTTTATATAACTTTTTCTAATTGACTATATTTTGAACAAAAATATTAACCAGAGATAAAACTAAATGCACTTTTCATTACATTTTGATTCTACAAGAAACTGGCAAACTGCTTGTAAAAATAGTAAAAAGGTGACAGCACACATAAAAGACACCCAGGACATGGGAATCATGCACAAAAAATCTGTAAACGTTTCCCTTCTTCTCATCAATGTAATGTTGACAAAGAAGTGTGTTAGTGTTTTTTTATGAAAAAATCGCCAAAGTAGAATTGAAAAAGAGTTCTTTGTGTGACTTTGATCCATAGTGTGAGGAGAATTGTATGGATTTTTGTATGTCTGCACCACATCCAGATCAATAAGTTCCAGTTTGAAAATTTCCCTTAGAGGCCGCACCTTTGGAACTAATTCATATCGCTGATTTATAGTTGCTGCTACTCCAATAGTGTCATCCTGGATTTTTTAATTCCTTGGCCATCATCATAGCATATGCCAATTCTTGGTGGCAGTCCAATCCACGTAGCTGTATTCCCTTCACATACTGCATGTTTCTGTGGTGTCCTTTCAAAAGCATTACATAAAATGAGTTGATAGAAAGACGTATGATAATAAGCATGCATGCCTCGGGCTTCATGGTTGTAAAATGTCATGCTTATACAGAGATTATTGTTTGTTGGAAGTCAGCAGTCTCAATAACCCATTATAGCTTTGTTTACTCAAGGGCACACAATAAGCCCTAGTTTCAACTCCTTTGCTGGAACGCACAGTACCCCATCTCACAGCCAGGCTGTCATTTACCTCACGGGCATTATTTCAGCACATATTTTTCATAATATAAAGTTGTCAGACCAAAACCATTCTGTGACTCAGGAGCACAATTATTTCATTACTTTGGTCTTTGGTTAAGTAACCTTGACATACTGTGTTTCTATTGCTCAGGATTGAGCACAGTAGGTGCTGTGCTCTGCGATGCTGAGTGATGGTGAGGCACTGGAATGGCTACATTCTCAGAACTGCAGAGGTTGTCCTTGTAACAGCACACTCTGAAGGTCGGAAGTACCTCAGAAGTTGTTGAGGAAGGAGTGAACTGTGTGGAATGTTTTGGTAAGGACTTGTGTAAAAGGATACTGTCACATATGGGAAAGGGGATGAAGGAAAAGAGAAATCAAACAATCAAATTTCTTTGTTTCTTCATACTTCTTATTTTCAGCACAAAATACAGACAGCAGTAAAAAAGACAGGTAAGAAAAAGTGCATTTTTATGCTACCTTATATTCCATGAGTTCCAGTCTGTGCACAGGACTCTCTCCTGCTTATTTAGGTAATTCTTTCAGTTGAATCAGAATTCACACAGCATTTCAGAAGTTTTGGTGAAAAACATTTTGTGTCATTCGCATAACTGCACTCATACATATTCCAGGACATTTTCGGCACTCCAACTTTGATTTCCAGGTACTGTAAAGAACCATGTGCCAATTAAAATAGTAGCAGAATTATTTGAACTTTGTGAACCTCAGATGATGTTCAGTGTGAGTTCAGACCAAATTTTGGACAAAAGTACTAAGTATTCTCATTTAGTAAAAGCTGGTTGTATTTTCAGTGTAATTTAGACATTGACTGGATCTGATTGTCATTTGAAATATGCTAGATGTATATATGAAATAAATATAATTCAAGTTATGAATTTTGGCAACCTTGATGGCAGCTTACATTTGAAGGTATTTAATTTTATTAAGCTTCAAAAAGAATTAATTTCCTTCCCTCTAAGAAAACTGGGAAAGCAGATTAAAGAAACCTCTTCTGACACTCAGCTGGATTCTGTAATGAGAGAAATGGTTGTGGCACTGCCCATGGTGCTCTTTGAGGACATGACAGCTGGTCACTTAAATCATGGATGACCTCTTTCTTGGTGGTGCTTCTCTATGGCTTTATGAAATAATTAATAGAATGTGTCCAGACAATGACCCAATGTCGAAGGAATATGAACATCAGATATAAGAATCCCATGATCCTGCTATGGCTGTGAGACTTTGGAAGAAGCAAGCCCTGGATAGCATGTGACCACTAAACCTTTTAATTATTGGCTGTAATAAATCAAAACAAACCAGTGAGTATAAAAGTAAGCTGACTTTGCGACAAACAGGACTTTTACCCCCTTCATTACTGTCTTGTACAGTCTCTTCTTTGGATCCTCTGGGACACCACACAGACTCTAGGCCCCTATCCTTTCTTGTGGCAGCTGTGAACTCAGAGGGTCTTTAACCCTTCGCCTACCAAAATTGCAAGTCCCCTTTTAGGGACACACAGACAGACACCACACTTCACAATTATGTTTTAGGAGCACGTTCATCTGCAGTTGTGTTTTGACACCTTTTCCTGTTTTGCCAAGCCTCTCAGTTTCTTGCTTGTCATCTCTAGTACAAGTTTTCCCTATTAGTAGCATCTTTTCAGTGTTGAGTATAACAGAGTATCTTGTAAAGCTTTTTCTACTTTCAAGCAAAATAGAATTAAGCAGGTAGTAGGAAGTCCTGTGCCAAAGAAATTTCACAGGGCAGTAGTGAGTGGCACAGTGACTACCTTTCCTTCTAACCCACTGGGCATGCAGCAATTTGTCCTCTTGAATGGTCTGCATCTTTCAGCATGTTCTCTCTTTATTTTCTCTGAAAGATTTGCCTCCTTTATTCCTGTCCAGCTCCTGACATCTTTTTCCAGACCATAACTGAAACTGAGCCACATTTAATGATGCAGTAATTTGCCTACACTCCTCTTCTCTTAGAAATTGTGGTCTTGGTTCTTCTATTTTCTGCCATTTCTGTCTTTTTTTATTTTTCCCACACTTCGTGTTTTTAATTCTGTTCTCAGTAGAGGTTACATGTAATACTGGGGTTTCTGTGCAGTGGTGCAAGTCTTCAAATTCCCAGTTGGAGTGGGATCGTTCCCCACTGAACTTAGAATTGAATGCCCATTTTGTAATACTGTTGAACTTGGCTTCGTGCACATATATAAACAAAGCAAGAGATATGGCCTGCCCAAGAAGCATACAGTACAAGCAGATGCATAGAACAGAAGAAACTCATAAGGAGGTAAATAAATGAAGCAGCTCACTCCATTGCAGTAAATGGTAATATTTATTCCTTTATTTTTCTATTTGGAGATATTTCCATTTAATTTCTACCTTTGAGTGTCTTAAACTTTTTGGAGTCTATATCAGGGAATCCCAAATTGGAGGATAGAAACCACTAATGGAACTTAAAAGTATATATGGCTGAGAAGTGGTCTTTTGTTACCACCAAGGCCTATTATATTAAACGGCAAAGTAGTTCAGCAAGATAGACTTAGGCTGGCCAATCTGAAAGCTCTAATACTATTTTTCCAAGTTATTGTAGAAGCTGTTCCTCTTTATAAATGGATATGTCCTACCAAATAAAACCAAAAGCCAAGGCAACATGGTATCCTGACAGTGGTGGTGTCCCTAGCAGCTGCCTGCTAAAGAACAGAGAAAGAGAGGTCTTACTTCCTCTCACGGAGTGCTCTGCCTAATCCCAGCAGTTTGCAGCCCAAGAGCTCAATGGCCAGTCATTACTGCAGTGGATTTAGATACAGAACACAGAGTTGATTTTAACTGCCCATGCAGTAAACCTGGGAGAATGGTTCATGAGGAAAAGGCTTCTGGAAAGCCACCCCACTTCCACCCAGTTCCAGTCTGGCAAGCATCAGGAGTTGGTCTATATGTTATTTTTGAAGATCCCCTCTATCCTTGAGCATGCGTCAGTATTCTGCTCTTGGAAGCTGAACACAGGTCTCCAGGAGAGGACTGTATGCTGAGGGACAGAGCGCCTCATTCCTCTGCCGTTAGTAAGAGACAAATATGGTTGCTCTGTTCGAGGGTGGCAGGTGACCTCACAGTATCTTCTAGAGCTAGAAAGTTTTATGAGCATAGTGGAACACCGATGCAATGCCCTGTACAACAGAGTGTGAAAATAAACACGAGCTGGGAGGGCATGTGTTTAATGCATGCTATGGTTCACCATCTTTTCAAAAGCTATTTCTTTGCTCACTGAATTGCTGGCAGCTATAATTTTGATCGATTTCTGGAAGAACACTGAGGACAAGAACAGGTTAACAATAACTAAATCAACACAATGCTGGACTGATAATGAATCTTTCCATGAAACATAAACCTAATTTGTCTATCTGGTAGAGGGACCAAAGCTTGGCTGTGTGTCACAGCTCACTGGGTGTGACATTCTGAAAAAAGCATCTGTTCTGCTCCTGGCAATGATTTTCAAAAACAATTTGCACTTTATCTCTGTGACACCAATAAATCACACATCAGTCAACACAGTCAGGTATTTGGAGAGAATCAATGGCTGGCTTACCTCCCAAGGTCTCTCCCCTAGTTTTGTTACTGCTGACAGTGGAGCTACCAGTTAGAGGGCAGCCTGAGATGACCAATTTGTAGATAACACTAGATTTCACACACTAGCTGAGTCTATTGGGACACAGTTTCCTTAGAGTACTTACAGTATCAAACAACTTCCAGCATAAACTTGAAGTTTCCCCCTTTTGTCTGCCATTTGAAGCCCCACAAATGTTTCCTTAAATAGTAGGATAAAAAACAGCAACAATAAGAGTAACAAGAACAGTAGGTATATACAAAATATATCAAGAAGCAGTATCTCAAAAAAAATATGCTTTTTAGAAACCAGAGGCAAAATCCCAACAGGAAAACATGAAGTGAGTATAAAGCATGTGGTACTGGGATATAGTATCACATTTTCCATCCTCTTTAGAGAAGGCCACATGTATTGTCTATGAATGGGAAGCAGCTGGGAAGTAATCTTCATCAGCCTGGAACATACACTAGCAATCTTCAGAGTAAGCTATATTTTGCCAATTACACTACTTGAGCTGCCAAGTGGAAAGATGTTTAATATGAGGAGTTCAATAATGAAAGGATTTTAAGATAAAAATAAAAGTTCCATTCTTAGTTTGTTATTCTTTGATATGGGAACATAAATACTTGTTAAGGATAGCTGAAGACTATCCCTACACAAAAAAACTATAGCTGAGTGGCCTTATGTAGTCCTATTGAAACCAGCAGTAAATCCTTTAACTTTTATGTCTCTGCATAGTGTTCCATCAGCTTATCTGAATATGAAATTCCGTTATTACTGTTCTATTATTTCAACAATGTTTTTTCATAATTTACTGCGTTTTGTAGCCCACTTTGTAGCCCGTCTTTGTTTCCCACTTGTTCTCTAGGTCTCATGATCCGTTTACTTCTAAAGTCTTAAAACTATTTTAGAGTTCTAATCCTAAGCATTAGTGGACAAACAAGTCCCTTTCAAGTATTAGTATCAACTTATTCAGTCCCCTTGCTGGCCATGACTTGATAACCCATTATAGTCCCACATGTTTTAGATGGATGAATGATATGTGTGTCAATTAACAGCACTTTAGCATTGGCTCTGTTAGAAATCAGGTGTAGAATTTTCAGGCAGAATGAGTAAAAAAAACAGGTCCTACAAATCACTCCGCTTTTTAAAAGTATCTTAGACAATGATGTGCTATAGCTTAGTGCTGTATCTTCAAGACACTTTGCAGTTTGATGTGAACTGTGTCATTTTGAGTTCAAAGAGAAAGATGTCTGCATGTTAGTGCAGCTGCTTTTCCTAAATATGGAAGTGTGAAGGATCTGAGGTGAAAGTGTCTGTCACTCTTCTCTCCACAAGCCCATTAGTTGTTTGTCTTACACTGGCTTTAACAAGAAAGGCTTTAAAATAATACTCACTAGCACAAAAATAAAGGGTGGCTGTGATTGCTGGTGGCAGAGCCTTTGGATGATTTCTCAAGCTTTATACCTTGCCTGTGGTATTACCCAAATCTAAACAATCTGAAGGGAATCAAGAATAGTTATGGGGTGTTATAGGGCTGGGGACAGAGCTACAGAACGCCTCAGTCTGACACTGATTAATATCTCAATATTCAGTGGAAGTGATGTCACCATCCTCTCCCTGTCCTTGTCAACTTTGTGTTTCTAACTCTGCCGAGTATTTCTACATTCTCTTAATATTTACCCTGTAATTATTGCATTCTCTATCTTCTGCCTTCCATGCTGTTAACCTCAGATATGCCAAGAAATTTATGGTGATATCTGAATATGAGTCAGAACCCGTTCAGAAAAACAGTTTATGTACCATATTGATAGCTTTGGGCTTTTGCTGAATTCTTCCTATGCATTATATAGAATAATTTTTAAAGCACAGTGTTGTTTTAAACAAATATTAGATCTAAAATCTGCACCCCCCTTCATACTGAAAGGCAGATAAGAGGTTTGCTAATTTCCTATTGAAAATTTATTTTTACTGGTTGAGTTGATTATTTGAAAAGCAAAATAATGTAAAAGAGCAGCAGTGTAGATAATTTTGCAGTTTGAGTCTATGAGCAGGTTCTCAGCATTAGAGAGAGCATTGTTTAAATGCTACGGATGACAATGATTAAGATAAATAATTAATATCCTCTTTAGAGTGTTGCATCTGTAGCCCAGTATTATCCTACAATACAGTCAGGTGCATACTAACTAGGAATTACTAATAGTTGGTGGAGTTTTTGAGTGTATGGATATGTGGAGGCAGGACTAGGTACAGAAAATAATCCTTTGAGCAGATCATAACTGTTTTGAAGCATTAGACATGTTTAGTTTTATATAAACTGAAATTTCATGGGAGACACCGGGTACCTGTTAATAATTTTTCATCACTTTGATGAGTGGTCAGATTCTCAGCCTTTTTTGTTTATTTGGCATTTGCGTAATATTTAACTTTTCCCTCTTTACTTGGTATCCAATCTTTTGCACATAGACACATGAAGAAAAGCAGACATACTTTTATATACATATTTGTTCACACTACAAATACACATAATATTTAAAATCTTTACCACACTTTCTAAGATTGCAAGATGACTTCACATATAGTAAAATGCTTTCTGGAATTTCTGAGTTTAAAGTAAATACGGTTTATTTCAACAATGTGTCTTTGCTGTTGTTATGCATCTATATAGAACCAACCCAATGGTAAGCATAAGGTCATAAATTTCAAGGTAAATCTAATGCTGGACAACATCAAGGTCTTCCACCCTAAAACCATGGAATAACACTGTAGGAGCACCAAAAGCCAAAATGAGAGTCAAAAATATACCGTTCTTTACAGCCCTGAAGACGACAATGATGTTTCAAATAGAAATTTCACTGTGCAAAGATCAGTGCAATGTGCTGTTTTGGAACAATATAATTACTAAGAACTCCAAAGCTGCTTTAAATTCATTCCAAACATTTTCAGGATGCCCTTGAGAGTGAAAAAAGAGAAAGTGGGTAGGAATTCACACATTGGAGAGAAATTTAAAAAAACCAAACAAATACAAAACAAAAGCAAAGGAATCAATGGCCTAGTTGATAATTCAGTCTAGCTTGTCAGAAGCTGCCTGCAGTTCTTTGCATGCAGTCTCCAAGAACTCAGTTTTGCTGTGCCCTCTGAATAGGCATTTCAAAGGAAAATTAGTACTCGCTTTGCAGAGGCCACAAATGAGAAGTTTACGAAATGTTCAGTCTGGGCAACAACCTATTAGAAAGAAATGTAAACAGCACTAAAAAGATCTCTGTTGCTGAGTTCACATTTTAATTAACTCTCCAGAACAACAGTGACTAAATAAATGCTACTTTGTACTATGTCTTACCATGCTCTTGATATTTTTGAAAAGACACCATTATATTGGTGGGATTAAAATTCCAGTAATGGCCAAAGCTTCCCTAGACTCTTATCCCAGAAGTAAGAAACATTTGAAGCAAAAGAGCTTCATTTCACTGTACCTTGAATGATGTCTCTGTGGCCAGGGATGTTAGAATTCATCACACAGCCCTTGAAGGATGTCTGTCAGATATCTAGAGTACCTTTATAGTCAAAAGAAAGAAAAAGATGTTTCTGAAACATTATTTCTTTCATCTCAAACTAGATAGGTCAGATTAATTGTTCCCTAAGAGCATCTATTTCTCTAAATTTTCTATAAAATTAGCTCATAAAGGAGACATCTGAATCCCAAATATTGAAACCTCTGTGAGATCAGTCTCGCCCAGTCTTTGTCACATAGGCAGCCTCAGAGGAAACACCTGTAAATCTGTTCAAGAAGAGTTTTAGGATAACAGCACAGAAGACAAAGGTGTGCTGAGCTACTAATTAATTAATTAATTGATTGATTAATCATTACCTTGAAATTAATAGGCTGAATATATCTCTAACTCATGATTAGCCTAAAACATATTAATTGAAAAGTCAAGATTCTTATTTTCGGTTACTTTCTTATATGAGAGTACTGAGGGATAAGGAAAATTAACAGTATTTTTGGTGTTGATGTTAATGAAACTGGACACTGAAAAATGAAGAAGTAGAGAAATACGACGCCTCAGCTTTCATAAGTTTTTTCGCTGGGTTTGAATTCCTTGTGATGTGTTAAAAAATATTTAGAAGTGTTAAGGAAAAAAAAAAAAGCAAAAAGGAGAAAAACTGACTACAAAACTGAGGAGGTTTTTTCCATTTATGTCTGTAAGGTCTATTTTTACAGGTACAATTATTGTGAATGTGTCTCTGCCCTTTGGAATTCTCTCTGTACAAAGTATATAAATAATCTCTACCTTTGACAGGAGCTTCACCAGTATTTTAAATTTTGATTCTTGGATTTATTCTTTTGATTTTGAACCACCATATTGACAGGAAAATCCAAGCTGAATAAATAAGCCAGAATGCCTTGTCCAAGTGGCCTTTTTGCTAAACTACAACAAAAGTAATAATACCCACAACCCAAACCGTCATGGATTACAGCCAGAGTTATGACTTTCCTGACTCACCTTGGCTTGATTTCACATACTTCAAATTTCCTTCAGCTTTATATAGTTTGATTTCCTTTCTGCTGTCAAGAAAGAGAGGAAAAGGAGTATGTTTCCACATAGATTCTTTTCTGGATTCTATAATGTGAGATTTGTTTAATAAATTACATAAACAGATACTGTAGTGGGTTGAAAAGGGGGGGGGGGGGGGGGGGAGGGGGGGCTGGCAAGTTTTTGGAGGGAGCGGGGAGGGGAAAAGGGGACGGGATCCCCCTGTTCTCAATGTAAACCCTGGTTTTTCAGGTTTTTTTCCTTCCCTCGCTCCCCTCCCTGTTTCAATGCGGCTCCCAGGAGCCCACGGTGCCGGTGCGGGCTTTCCCCCCCCCACCCGCGGCGCCTGCGGGCGGGGGGGAGGGGGAAGCTCGACACACGGCCCTGGCCGTGTGGGTAGCAGTGTCAACGCAACAGGTCCCTCCCGGCGCGGGGCAGCCCCACGCCACCACGGGAGTGCCCTGAGGACGGCGTCGGCCCCGCGCTGCCGCGAGGGAAAGCTAACAAGAAGCCCACGGTGCCGGCAGCCCCGGGGGCAGCCCCCGCACGGCGGGAGGGGCGTGGTCGCGGCCCGGGCAGCTCCTGTGGCCCCGGTCAGCCCCAGACCCCCCTTTTGTGGGTTCTGTGGGCGGCGGGTGCTCTGGGAGGCGGCAGCCATCCCGCGGCAAAAGATGGCGCCGGGAGGCTGTTGGCTCGCAGATTTTGGCGGGAACCGCCATTTTGTTGGAGCCGGGAGCCTCAAAGGAGGAAGTGGAGCCCAGACCGCTGGCCAATCCGAGGCGGCGAAAACCAGGAAGAAGACCACGAGACTGACGTGGGGCTTGGAGAGCTTAAAAGCCCGAAGAAACGGAAGTTCACTCTCTTTGGCTTCCTGCAAAGCTGGAGAGCAGCAGCACGGCTCCCCTTCTCCTACTCCCAGGCCCCGTGGCTTGACTCAGCCCACCTCCATCGGCATTGGAGCCACACGAGCACAACTACAGGTTGAAAGCTTCCCCAAATAACATCCCGGGTTGGGGGGGGGAGAACCTTTCACTGTGTTGTTGTTTTTTTCAGAGATTCCAGAAGAAAGAGAAAGTGGCTCTTCCTTTTCCACTGCCTCTCTGTGGCCAGTTTGGCTGGCCTTTGAAAGCAGTTCCCTTATTCCTTTTTTCTTGGTTTTTCCTTTTTGTGGTTTTGCTGGGTGCTTGTTTTTTTGTGTTGAGTCTGGGGTTCCCTAAACTGTGTTTCCTTTGAGCTCCAGACAAATAAAGTGTTTCGCTGTTGTCACATTCTGTCATTCTTCTCGTCATTACTAAGAGTGCCCCCTAGTTAATATTGTGGTGCTTAAACCACCACAGATACTCAAAGAATACCTTGTCCACAGATTTTTATCCTGAACCACTGGCAATACTATTTTCTCTCAATCCTTCTTCTTGAAAAAAATTTGAATTTTTTTTCCACAGGATGGCATGTGTCTAATAACTCCTGAAGCAACAGAGAGTAATTTACTTTTTGGTTTGGGATCTCAAGATTTCATTGGGACTTCCACTTCTGGGAGGACCCAAGCTATGCCTTGCCCCTCGTGGAATGTGTGTACTGCTGTCGTGCCACCAGTGGTGCAGGTAGCAAGGCCAGGGCACAATCCATGAAGGAGGTGCCTGCACAGCCCTGCTCACCATCTGGGGGTTCGGACTGGTTAGTGATTAGGATCATTAAGATACTGGAGTGGTGGTGAATATCACATCTCACCCATAGTCTAGATATTGCCTAATCCTGTGGGATATTTTCCTTCAAGGGTGTAGGTGATGTTTTGGATCGCACTGTAGACCTCTGCATAGAGGATGCAGAGCCACAAAAATGCTCTTCTTTTGTGTGAGATGGTGGTTGCCAAGGCTGTATTTCAACTGTGCAGTGTGAATAGATATCAGGCTGCAATGCATTTTGTATCTCTCAGAGATTTTTTTGGTTGTAAAGGGATATATCAGACACGGGTTAGTAAAATTAGTGGACTGTAAATCCCATAATATAAATCACTCATGGGAAGTGATTTAAAAGTTATACAGCAGTATTTCATCTGTGGTAATTTAATTAGTTCATAAATAAAAGAAAGATTTGTGACCCTTATTGATTTTTTCCTCTTTGAAAATAATGGCTATGGAAGGGAAAGAGAAGGAAGAGGGACAGGGAGTGGGTTTTTGCAGTCTTAAAGTAGAACCACCTCACGAAGGCAGCAGTAAGGAACAAGACACTTATGACATAATTGTAATATAGGCAGCTTAAGAATTTGCTCACAAGTTTTTTGCTGTATGTTTAACAAGATAGTCCCAACTTAGGACAAGAACTATTCTGGTTTTAGGTAAACAGTTAGTGAATTCACCCTATTTCAATTACAAAATCTTTTAAGTAACTCATAGTGGTATTGTCTGTACACAAACCGAGTGCACTTTGAGCTGAGTCCTGCAGTTCTGTTTGCTGACTTTTAAATCCCTTGGAGCATATCAAAGCATTATAGGCATCCAGATTTCCTGCTAAAGAACACTGGTGTACAAGTTGATATACCACAGCAAGAATTCACACAGAGAATTCAATGATAAAGGTCCATACATTGCCCTGTGGTATAAGCACAGCTACTGTATCATGTGAAATAATTTTCATTATGCTTTTGCTCATTCTTTCAACATTTAAGATACAATTTATTTAACATGTGTACGCACTCATTAATAAGACAAGAAAATTTAAATTATATAATTACTTTTGAAAGCCATGCCATTCTAGAACTGGAGTTTGGAGCAATGTGAATGTTTGTGTTCATATTCAAATATAATATGGTCAGACTGTGGCATTATTAAATTATTAATACAGCATGTCCAGACTATGATATAATGTCTTAGGTGTGTAAACAACACCTTGTGACTTTCTTGTGGCTCTGAGACAATGGCACATGGCCACTTTTCCTTTTGTCTGTTGGCTGTATTAACCAAAACAATCTTTGGACTATAAAACCAGATGAACTTGCAACAAAGAGGAGACTCCATTTTGGGAGTTCATTTGCCCACTGTATAATATTGTATATAGTCTTTCTTTATTGGATCCTCTGGATCAGCACCATGCACTCAAGACCTGTATGTCTTGTGAGCTGTTGTGATTTCAGAGGGTCCTGATCCCAACACCACCAAATTGATGATTCTGGTTTTATGGGATGCCAACACAACTGATCACATCAGACCACTTGTAAGATAAGTTGATGTACTTGTCCTAATGGAACTAGTCTGTAATCTACATTACCTCTTGTTAAAAGAAAGGACAGAAGATTAATTTCTGTAATGCAAGGACTTCACTGATTAGCAGGCTGAATTTTGTGCTTCCTTCTACTAATAGATGTTCTCTGCATTCCAAGTAATTAAAGCTTAAGTTAGTAAAAAAATGAAGTTTCTGGTTCTGATTTGATATGGGCTGCACACTGCGCTGATCAATTTAAAAATAAAATTTTTAAAAATCCTTTCTTGTCCTTGTGTTTTCTCACCTTCCTGTTTATCCCAGTAGTCATTTAAACTATCTTTTCATATGGGATTCACCTAACTTTAGGCATCAAGAAGTTAACAAAGTAGTCTAAGTGAGAATCAATGAAAAGTGACAAATCTTTCTAAGAGTGATTAATTTTATCCTGAAAAGGTATCTTAGCCAGATTGGAGTGAATTGCTCTCTAGAAGTGGGCTACCTTCTTACTTGTTACAAGGAATGCAGTAATCTAATTTTTACTTCAAATTAGATGTCTGACTACTATACAGGTAAAGGTAGGTGAATCATGTCTTCAGAATGGAAAATTCTTGACCACAATTTAACATTTCCAAGTATTCCTGTAGATACCTGTGGATTTGCGGGGAGGGGAAATCAAACAGACACACAGAAAACTCCACCATAATCTCCCCTTAAAATGATCCTATTTTGTGAATTGAAACATTTGCTTTGATCCTCAAAAGTAAAAGAAATATCACTTAGTTACGTCTTCATTTTGTGAAGAACATAATTTAATCCTTCATTAAACGGGATCCTCTGCTGGAGCAAGAAACAGCTACTAAAGCCAAGAATGGATAATAATATGTAAGCATCAGTCATGGTGAACTAGTACAAACCACAAATATATTCTTGTTTGCTATGCAACTTGTAGGCAGTCAAAGGCTGTGTGTGGTGGAACTGTCACCCAGTACCTCCTTGGACAGGGTTAGCTGAAGGAGCACCCTCACCTCTCTGTGGAGAACCTGTGGTACAGGCATTCACTGTGTCGCACTTCTGTTTGAATGTGCTGTGCCTTCCAAATCTGTAGGCTTTTTAAAAGGCTTCATTAAGGCTCTTTAACACCAAAATAAGGTTTGAATCTTTCAGCATCTATCTTCCATTTAAACTTGAAGGGAATTCAGCAACATGGCACTTATAAATGGAATCCCCTCAAGGTTGTAATCTGCTAGCTATCCTTATGACCAAAGTAAATCTACAACATGTACCTCTTCATAAAAGGTAGTTGCAACAACTTAGCACACAAATTACTTCCAACCCTAAAGCTTAGTGGCAAGGGCACTTTCCCAGGGTCTGTAGGGTTCCTGGGCTGTATGTCTTCTCAGCCTAACAAAGTTCAAAGGCTCAGTTCTTGCTTCCAAAGTGGCGAACTTTGCAATCGATGTGGTCGCCTTTTGGATAGGGCAAGCTCTCCACATCTCCCTCTGAAGACATTACAACTAAAACTCCAGAAGAGGAAAAGCAAAAAGTACAGAGGAGCTAAATGTGCATCTTGGATATTGAGCTGCTTGTCTTTAACTGAGGCAGCCTGCAGTGTGATCCTCATATTTTAATGTCAATGGTCATACCCCGGAATCAAAATCTAGTGCCTCATCAGAACCACGAGCATTAGTCAGGTCAATTTACCACATAAGCTTTTGTTCTATATCTTTTTATGCCTCTATCCTGTTCAGGCCTTGGGACATCAGAGACCAGATTTAAAAATGTAGTGACATCTTTTCACAGTACACTTTTACAATGTTGTTTTCTGTAATCGTGGTGGAAAAGTGCTTAAGGAAAGGAAGAATAATAATATTTTTTGGAGCAGAGAAAACATTTGTTGAAATTTGAATGCTGTAGAACTAGAAACCCAGCTTGACTGCAAGCAAAATTGAGTGGATGAAGCCAGGAGGTGGAAAAGCTGTGTTCCTCATCGCAACTCTTCCACAAAAAGTCCTGACAGAAGAAAATATTGAAAGCTACAGTTTATTGGAGCTGAAGCTTCTTTCTGAGAGCAGCTCTGGTATTTTCTAAAAGTAAGAATTGTGTGCTCAGGTTTGGGGTTTTAAAATCTTAAAGTTACTGATGGGCTCATAAAATACTTCAGAAGTGGTATCTTGACACTAAAACAACTCCTGAGTAATAAATTTAAACTCATCATATTGGGCCATGCCTTGTCCTTAATTATGTATTTATTCACTCCCTAGCACAATGAAGATTGATTTATGTAAGACATCTGTCATGCACTCCCCTTGAACGCAGAAAAAACTTATATAAGTAACATATTTGCATGAATCCCTTAGATCAACTAATGATCATATATACCACATATTTATCTTTTTTTCAGACACATCAGTTTTACTAGCACTTTTGAGTCGAATTTGTACTTTTGAGGTTGAGGGTGATTGAGGTAATTTCTGAAATGACATCATCCTAAGAGACAGATATTTTAAAGTTATACTGTTTAAAAGCAGAGCAGTAAAATAGTAAGAAAAGGTTAAAGGTTAAACAGTTAAAGGTTCCTAAAAATAAATAAGTGCTCTTCAGATACAAATGACTGGATAATATATGAAGAATATGTTTTATGAAAACAAGATCTGCAAATATTTGCTGTAATTTATTTAATTTCTGCTGAAAATCCTAGAATTATTTTACTTTTTCTGACCTTGTGGTATGTTGAAGGTATTTTCTCTATTTTGCTTATTGTCACAAATGTAATGTCTTACAGAACCACTCATCTGCAATATGTCATCAGTCTTCTTTCCCACAATCACATTTGTCTGTACTAGATTGCCCTCACAGAAGCACACCAGCCCCTCTTCTTTCACATGAGTGCCATAAACAACCTTTTTTGGCTGAGACACAAACACATGCTGCCAATGAATGGATTTTTATACTGAGTACCCCCTAAAACTAATTTTTTCCTTTAGGTGATGCTAAATAGATGACTTCAGCCCTCTAAATCAAGTCCTCCAGTTTGATTACCCAAAGCAGTTACAGGCTTGAGCTCTTAGATACATTTCTCACGCACCAGAACATCTGTGTATACTCCTGTAGAGTGGCAAAAAGGTTAATCTAAATACATTTGTAAGGCTTTAGAGGGAGGTTTGATTTTGATTGAATTCCTGGTGTCTGCTGTTAAACAAAGTCTCCCTTTTTATCAGCTGTTTAAAACACTTTCAGGTGAAATCTTTCAAGAATACCATAGTTTATACATAATAAGATTTAATTCTTTTACAAGTTATCTCTTTCACATAAGTGCTCTCCCTGCATTTGCCACATGCAAAGGAGCAATCCAAGTGTTGAATTATGAAAAATAATTCCTGTCTAGAAATATGGATAATAACACACAAGGTCAAAAAACAGGCAAGGGTAATTTGCAACAACTAAATTGCTTGATGTAATACTTTGGCTTGATAGTCTTTAAGAGAAGGCTTTACATAAGTCAAAGGTCTTTGGAGTAATATGCAAATCAAAATCCTACCACTCTCCTAAATCCTTTTAATCCAGTCGTTAATCTCAATAATGACCTAGTTCTTGGAACATTTACCGTGTTCAGCCACTTAATCACATTACCCAGTTTGCCCTTTGCAAACTTTTAAAGGAGAAATAAATGCACATAAATAGCATTCTGCTAAAACGTAACTGACGCCTTTCTGAACAACTGCAGTTTTATAGGAGTTTCATGTAGCCTCTCTGTTTACCTCTTAGATTTTTATAGCTTTGCATAATACAAAGGAAGAAAGAGGTGAATACCAAATTCTTCTACCTAACTGGCGATGGTTAGAGAAACATCAAACTGAAGAATCAGCAGACATTACATAGTCTGGATCTTTTTTTTCTCCAGTTGTTTTGCATTGTATGATCACTGACATACCTGGTTTTCTGTAAAATTAAATAATAGAAAAAGTCACTGGATTCATGTCAGTTTTGAAATTGTAGAAGAAGAAAATTGTCAAGTGTGAAAACACAGAACAGCAACAGTAACTGTTTTCTTAGATTTAGTGGAAGACCATGCCAGAATTCCTCAAAGAGGGAAGACACAGACTAGCTAAAGCACAGCATATACAGCACTCAAATACTCTCCAATATCAAACACATTGAACCATGAAGTTTACTTACAGTGATTGCTTGGCTGGCAAATAGGCTCTGTAATTTGTGTCTGGGGAAGCATGACAGAAGAGTTTTACACAAAAAGATGATGCACTTTCTGTGTAATTCCAGCAATGAGATAATCATATACTTTCCTGATTGCCAAATATCTGAGAAAGATACCAGGTGATCTAGTAGAACAGTAGATAGATTTTATTTATTTTATTTAAATTTATTTTACTTTGCTTTGGAAGAAAGTTCTTATACCGATCATATTTTAAAAAAACCTAACTCTTTTATCTCTGATCTTTCATAGCCATCCTGCACTAGAATTGAAGTTAAACAGTGTTTTTTGATGTTATGCCTCAGAGAGAATACCAGAGCAAAAAAAGAACTGCATCCCATGAGGTGGTGTGTATAAAACCAGACAGTAATGTATGTATTCTCCATAAGGAGTCACAAAGGCTAAAAGCATTTGCTAGTTCTCTGAGGCCTAAAAGACCATGGCAGATAAAATGCATGCTCTAGTTACTGGGTACAAAAATTCTGAATTAAGTTTATCGTCATTATAAGTTTCGGGGGGTTTAGCCAGTGAAAGTAAAAGAAAGCCAAAAATAATAACAATTAAAAAAAAATTAATGTTAACACTACTGTTGAGGATCTGAATGATCTGAGGAAGCCAAGAGTCTTCAATAGAGAAGTAATATGGCTTTACGAAAATTAAACTAGGAATCTTACAACTTTAATAGAAAATTAAAATCTTTGTCTAGATTTTCAAAAGTGTCCCTTTCCCATGCATGTGTAAGTGATATAATTTGCCATTATATTGCATGGCCTGGTGCAAAAACCTTTTAAAAGCATAGCATTTTCTATCACATTTATGCATTTTCCAGGAGTTTTGAATAAACAGGTCCACTGGGTTTATATGATGGCTAGGTGGGAACACCCAGTTACCTTCCGTGGGTCAGGGAGTTTTACACTGGATGATGTAATACAGGATCACAGGACACTTCAGGAGTCTTTGACACCTTCCAAGACATTACAGCTGCCTATTATGTCACTGAAGTTAAGTCAATTATGGCTCATCAGGAGGGATGAATACCTTCAAGGCTATGTGTGGGTGTCCCAGTACTTCTGTGGAGGGGAGTTTTCACAGCTGAACCACTTGTGTAAGGACTTTGGCATGATAAAAGGCACTATCCCAGCTCACAGCATTTGCTTCTTCTCAGCCTCTTCCCTTATTTTTTTCATGTTATAAGTAACATATTTACATGAATCCCTTACATCAACTAATGATCACATCGCGTCATAGCCGGTCCACTGTCCTCTTATCCGGCCTGTACTAAAGCTTATAAATAGTACCAATTGCTCTGCCTTCCCGTTCTTGTGAAGAAAAGATGAGTGTGTACCAAGGGTAAAATAGATATATTTTTATGAGAACAGCATTCACAGTCTCTTTACGGTTAGCATTCACAAAATTGCATGTGTTTGCCTTCATATAGATGAAAATATCCATTGTACTGCATTTATTTAGCTGAGTAAATTTAACTTGGTCCTACAGGGCTCTGTGGATTTTTTCAGAGGCTGTATGGGTTTTTACCATCTCTGATAAAAATTTTCAGTGACATTTAACATAAACAATATATCTTTGATCATTTGAGTTACAGTAGTAAATGCAATTTGCATGGAGTGTAGTATAGAAGAGCGCAATGTTAGTATATGAAAATTACATCAAGGTAATTTTTAATTGTATGTCATGACAAAGAAAAAGGCTAACAGCTTATTGGCATTTTCAGGGTGGCATTTGCCAGCTCTAGTGACTCATCCTTGAGACAGTGTCTGAATATCAACACATCTTTCAAACAGTTACTTTTCCTTTTCAAAAACTGCAAGCCTGTTCTGAGGCACAAAAAAGAATGCCTTTTTTTCCACTCTTTTCAATGCTTTCTTGAAGCATTTATGGGGAGGGGAAAGGTAGGATAAGGGTTAGGGTTACTGATATCCACATGTATATAGATACCTGTTCCATGAATATCCTGAGTTTTATCCATTGAAATACTTGCAGCAAAAACAGTCACTTGTAAATGTATCCGGGATCAGTACTACCATAAAAAGACAAAGATTTTTGATGAGAAGTGAAGGCATAGTATCTAAGCTAAAATTACACTGAACCACAGCAGGACTGAGGTTGGATTTTAGTTGGAGCCTCCAGCCCAACCTCTAGTCTGATCAATTAGCAATGCTAATTTCGAAGTGAGATGAATTTGTTCAAGGCCTCAATACAGCTTCCCTAAGAATGCTGTTCCAGTGCTCAACTACCCTCATCCTGAGAAATTTTGTTTTATAACATGACTGGATTTACTTTCTTAGGACTTTCCACTGTTGTTTCTTGTGTATGTTCTATATTATCCATGGGGAATACCATAAGGTCTACAAGGCAATCCAGCGTATGTAAGTTGGAGCTTCCTTCTTGCATTACATCTTTCTTCATGCAAGGAGATTCAGGTGACTGTTCTTCCAAGGCTGAACCTGTCTCCATTAGTGCTCTTCCTCAGCAGGAGATAATTGAATTACATGTAGGAATGCTGTTGCTTGCTGTACCTTATTCTTAAACTCTGTATTTGGAAGAGACTTAGCCATTCAGCTGTACCTGTTGTAACTGTACTGCTTAATGTTGGTTTTTATCTTAGAGTCTCTTTAATTTTTCCCAGCCATATTTCTCAACCAATTCATTACAATACTACAGCATCAATTGTCCTTTCCAATACATGTTTTCCAAGCTTTAAAATGTTGTAGTTCTGCACATATTCCTGTCTTAAAATGTTAGCATTCATGGATGACCCCTTTAAAATAACAGAATAACAGAAAAAATAGCTCTGGTAAATAGCATCACATGCTGCCGACAAATCAATACCGCATACTACTGTGCTGTGTGCATCCCCCCCACCATGAGAGTGCATCAAAGCCATTTGCATTTTCATCCGTGATGTAAGTGTAAGTGAAGACCTTCCAGAAGATTTATTATGAGGAGATGAGAGCTTATTTCACTCAGCAAGACTTTCATGCCTGGAAAGATATTTTAGAGGTTTTCTCCTCCTGCATTCCAGAGAAGCTCTCCCTGGTATGAGAAAAAGATAAGTTCTTGCAGACGTGTTTGAAGGTCCTCACAGCTGAGGGGCCAGGACTGATAAAAATCCTGAGAAGAACAGGGAGACTATCCTTCCTGGGCCTGGTGCAGTTTTGTACCAAAATATTAAGTGTTCTAGGCTTTTCAGAAATAAATTCTTCTAAATCCTTCTACTGCTTGGCATTTTGGAGGTACCTGTGTGCCTTTAACTTTCACATTTTGTCACCTTCAGATTTGACTGACAAAGAAGCAATTTAAAATGAGGTTGAATGCTATTGTGTCAGACTGGCCAAGACTCCCTACATTTGATCTCGTTTACATCACTATGCTTATATCAGTAATTATGAAGCACTTGGTTTTCCTACTTGTTCATCATAGAAGCAAAGGCCTGAAACAGAACTCAGGAACATTTTTGTCTTTCCCAACCAGGTACACCTGCTGTCAGAAGCAGCTTGACAATGTTCTAATGTCTGAAGGACATTAGAAACAGAGGGTTATTGTGTTCCGTTCAAGCAGTGGCAGCACAGCTTTCCCCACAATGTGGCAGGTTCTGTGTCTCCAAATGGGTATTTGTGAAGGGAGATGTCTCTGGCAGAAGAAACATCTGGTCAACAGTGTAGCAAGTCTGCTGCTAATTGATAACCGGAATTCCAGTGCTATGTGATTCTAATGCAGTCTACTAGATCAAGAAAACTCTGCTGCCTCATAATTCAGACTTTCTATGATTCATACATGGAAAGAAAAGAAATGGGGGGAGAGAGAATCACTATTGTGAAATCTCATCTATAGCTGCCATCTGAAAGCACCAAAAGTTGAGCCTTCTGTAACTTGAAACATTAATCTGGATGATGTGCAGAGGTTACGAAGATGAAAAGGGAACACTAGACAACAGAATGAAACCTCTTAACACTTTTATCAGGCCCAGCTTTCACTGTCAAACACATAAAAATTGAAGGGCAAGCATAAAGATTTGCAGTCTTTCAATACATAAGGCCTTTGAAGTGTGCTTATATTGTTCAGTTATTTCACTTGATCAGCAAAATAGTACTTGAGGGAAGCTGAAAGAATATAACATTTATCAGAAGGATCCATATGAATAGCCCATTATGAAGATAGTCATGAGTCCACCATCATCGAGAAAATGCACACAACTGTCTATGGGATTGTTTAGGTTTTATGTACAAAATTTTCCTCTTTTGGTTAGTATTCCCCTGTCCTCTGCATATCAGTTAAAAATCACAGAATAATCATGACAAAGTTGGTTCTGTTTAAATGACTATCATAATTCCATTTTGTCTCATGTATACCGTAATCAAATCAATCCTATGGGAAGTTAGCCAAGGGACAGAGCTAAAGGAAATGACAGTAAATCAAGGACTTACTTTCTCAACATGCAAAGTTTTAACTTCTGTTGCACACATTTTTCAACTGTAATGAAGAAGTGCAGTTAAAGATGAGCTGTCTGAATCACTCTGAAGCTGAAAGCACCTCCTTTGCTACCTTCAGAGTCCAGCGTCAGCCCAGGACATTGGCTTACATAATGCAGATAAGATCAAGAAGTTAAATGTTACAGGCCAGGTGGTTTCATAGAAGTAAAATAAAGATTTTTATAGTGTTGTCTACAGATTCCATTCCTCAGTTTCGACAGTTATCCTGCTGCAGGTATAAAACTGCAAACACAAATATGTGTCTTGAAGTCCTCACAAGAGCACAAACTGGTCCTCTAGTTTGTGAAGGCAGCACAGACCTGTAGCCATGACCTTGAAGGTGCCTGAGGAGATTATCTCATGTGTCTAAGTGTCCACAGCAAGTATGCAAGCAAGAGTGGGTTGCATTCTCCAAAAGATTTAAAGTACTCAGATAAAAATTTATCATAATAAATCAAACTTCAAGGTAATAAGATCTTTGGGGTTTGAGGGGTTTTTTAACTCAAACATCTGTGTACATCACAGAGGTCAAAATAACAATACTGAAGTGTCGCTGAGCATTGGGGCTGGATAGGTCTTCAACTGGAAAATAGCCTGAGGTAGATATACTTTCCCGGGATCCCTGGGAGGTAGATGTTGCACCATATGAATGAAGCCTTGAAGCAGCCTTCATCATGCCAGGCACCATGCAAGCGCACACAAAAAATATGTGCCTGAAAGAAGTTTCTGTGTGAGAAGCCATATTGACTCCTTGTCCCAGAGGAGATGGAGGTACAAAAGGATATTTGGAATGAGATTTATTTCACTTGGCTTCAGACATCTGCAGCGTAGATGCCATGTTTTAGTCATGTGGGAGCCTTGGCCTGCCCAGCAGTGGCAGCTTGGAGCTTAAAAATGTGATGTACATCTTCTGACATTCCTGTGCTGTCAGGTCACTGGTGTTTCTTATGAGCTGGCATTAATCTCTTGGCAACATGTACTTTTCTTTCCTGAAATAAGTAATTTCACACAGGGGAGGGAATGAAACTTAAATTGACAGTACCTTTCTCTGTACTCAAGCCAGATACCTACATATGGTCATTTAAAATGCCTCTGGTATTTGATTTCATTTTATATATATATATAATATTACCATATAAGAAAACAAATTTGATTTAAAAAATGGGCATTTACCAGTATTTAAGAAACTGTTCTACTTAGGCAACTGTGTTTATATCCTAATTTCTTTATGTAAATAGTTGTCTGATTTTGGTTTGGCTGGTTTTTTTTGTCTTTTATAAATCTAGCCTCAAATGTGCCATGAGGAGGCATGAAAGCTGAAATAAATATTGAATAAATGTACTTCAGGTATATATTTCTCACACGAGAAGAGGCAATTCATGTGAATTTAATGAGATTCCTGGCAAAATGTTAAATTCTTCAGTGGCAGAACAGAGCAGCAGCTGTGCATCAGTGCCATTCTGAGCCTGACAACACTACAACAAGAGCTGCAGAAATTATTCTATCCATGAGGTTATTCAACACCAAGAAAAAGTTTCAGGACATTTAAATTAATTCATTATTTTGGTCTTGAACTGACTGAGGGAAAAATAAGTTGATGTTTCTTAGGGAATCAGTAGATTCATTCAGATGAAGATGTTTCAATTTCTTAAGAAAAAATTCTGAAGTCACATTTTAGCCAAATGCAACTTTCCATGTTCTTATCTTCTACCAATTTTTTTTCCTTTTTTTTCCCCTTGCTTTAATTTCGTCATCAAAACAATGAGTTGTTTTCACAGCCATGTTCCTACACTGATATGTGCTATCACAAAGATATTTCTTTGGAAGTTTTAAAACAGCCCTGGCTTGCTTACACCACTATCAGGCTCTATTTGAATATGTAGGGGACAAAATATTAAGTATAGAACAAAATTGCTGGCAGTATAGATTAGTATTTCTCAGTGTGCTAATGTGGGTTTTTTGACCTTTCTGATGTTATGATGTCACAACTCTGCTTCTTTGACCTATTTTCTGCATAGCTTCCACTGGGCTAGATTTGATGGAAATAAACATCTTACATAACAGTCCGGCTGTGCACTCAGCTTTTTTCCTTTCTCTATTTTTTTTTTTTCTGGAGGATATTTTCCCAGCATGAATTCTGTATGTACAATTAACATTTGCCAAATATCATCTTCAAAATCTGTTAGGGTTTATAAGAAGATTAAGAGACAGAGCTGATGTATTTCATCACCCTTCCTCTGTAATCATACAGCTTACACTAGGAAGGAGAGCAAGAGGCAGGTTAAAACTGCAGTAATTCCCTTGAAAGAAGAACTAAAATAGAAGATTGAATGTGAGACTTTGTACTACTGGAGTTACTTAACCAAACCTTTTCAAGAAAGAGCAAAGATCAGATACAGACTACACACACAGAGACATAAAAACATACCCTGATCTGATAGTTTTGGCTGTTATGTTAATAGCAAAGAGAAGGATGAACAGTATTGCAGCAGAATCTTTAACTCTCTCTTTCCCCTTTTCCCATATTTGTTTAGACTGAATGTGTAGCAGGTATGTATACACACAGACTGGAGAGAAAAATCTTCCTAATGAATAAAGGGTGAAATACATATAAAGAAATATTCTTAACTAAAGTGAATACAGAAATAGGCACATATGCACCAAGAAGGGGAAAAAAAAAAAAAAAAAAAAAAAAAAGACAAAAAATGTATAATGTATAATTGACATTACCCAAGTTACATAAATAGGTTTTTAAAATTGAGAAAGTTTGCAGAGAAAATTTTGCAAAACTTTCAGAGTTGTTTACTTTCAAAACTACCATTGCACAAGACACCATCAATCTCTGCTTTCAAATTCACTCAACAGTTTAAAAATAATGACAATTAACACCCAGTATTTTGGATTTTCTTGTAGTTTGTCTTCTGTTTATCCAGCCTTATGGCTTTAAGTCACCACATTTTACTCCATAAAACACAGGCAGGAGAAAAAGCTTATTAAAAAGAACACAAAGAAGCTGAAATTTATAGTAGCCACTAAGCATTTAAGCTAGGGATAGACATATTTTTTTGTCTAATTTATGGTACCAGCTCTTCTCTCTTACTCCAATTTCACCCTCAATATCCCTGTTGGGATTAGAAGCGTGACCTGATGAGGTAATCAGAATACTAAATGATCAGGCCCACAATTACCACATCAGAAGTGTTAAACCCTCTGTATTAGAAAATAAATACTTGACATGTCACAGTGGAAGTTTTTAATAATTAAATTCTACTTAAGCCTGTGTCCTTTAATTACTCTAAATATTTATGCACTTGAAAGAATGGTCTGTAGTACTACAGATCTACATCAGCAGCTCAGCAGAAGGCACGTCTCTGTCAGTTTGGGAAGACCCTGCAAACGGCAGGATAAATGCAGGCAGACTTCCTCCAATGGCCAATCCACTGCATAAACAGACATGTCATCAATTTACAGCACACAAAACAGGTTTTTGCAAGTATTGCTGAACTCATTACTTCTTATCAGAAGGACTTAGAGGTATGTTCAATAGACCTCTTAAGTATTCACTTTTCTCTGAAAATAACACCTTGTCAATTCAACAATCTGTTAGGATTTTAGGAATAATTCTGTAACTGCTTTCATTCCTGCTTCAGAAATGAAACAATTTAGTCTACAGTTCTCATGTAACACCCTGTGTCTAAGCCACATGCTGTATGGTTCAGTCATATTTAAGACTCCAAGATTTCACCCATGTGAATTCTTGCAGTCTTTGGGTTTTGATACCTTGAATCACATAAAGAGAACACACTACAAGTATTTTCCTAAGAGAACTTCTTTTAATTTAGTGAGAAAATAAATGGTTTGGCAAAGGTTTTCAAGGATAACACGCAATCAAGGAAGAAGCATTCCACCAAAAGCACACAGCAAACAAAGGCACAGTACATGAAAGCACTCAGCAAACAAAACAATCAGTAACCCGCTGGTTTCAAGTTACCCAAAAGAGATTAAGAGAAAAGAACAGAAAGAGAGATTAAAGAATAAAGAAAGAAGGAAAAAGACATTAGAACAAGAAAATTAGATAGCCAGCACAAGAGGATCCTGTGGAAGTCATATGGTAATGGTAGGTCCTAAGAGGCAAAATGGACCCCTTGTGCTGCTGTATTTATGTTGTCTGACAACTATGACCACTGTTCCCAGGCTGTTCCCAGGAATATTCAGGTCACTGACTGCTCAGTGCCCACCAGGCCCAGGGTGAGGTATGGTGCAGCCAGTCAAAGGGTCAAGGGGGCATGGTGTGGGTGGGCTACCAGGCAGGCCTTCTTTGATTGACAGTTTAACCACATGGCTCCCAAGCCATGAGTGCTCCAGGACACCATGTTTGCTGCAGAGCATGTGTGTCCTGATCCTGCCATGAGGATGCAGACCCAACCATGGCCCCTCCCCCAAAACACACACCCACACCCACACCCACGAGATGGTTGGTCTGACAGAATAATTAAGCAATCTAGTGAGATATGAATCCAATCTCTCACACTCACTATATCAGATAATTTAAATATTCTTTCTGAGACAAAAATCCATTACTTCTTGCTTTCTTTCAGTTGTTATATTTCACCATGAATTACAGTATTACATGGGAGGTATAAGGAATGATCCTGCAAAGGGAATTCTTGCCCATGTTCTAAATGGCCTCCTGGTTTTTTGAGGTGCAGCAAGACAAAGAATTGGAAATATAAATAAAACTTAAATTTTATGTTATCCAACTTGCCTTCAAGTTATGTGAACTGTTATGCCCATAAAGTATGAAAACAATAATATAAAAGTTTGTTTAATGGATATTTGGTTTATTTAATTTATCAAGTGTGTCTAATACCTAAAAAGCCAGAATATTCTGGGTTGATTCTTAAAATAATACAGTTATTGCATTGGATATAAGACACGCCACAAATCCTAATGTTGCCAGAAAATAGTAAACTACAGACCAGTATGTTATGTGGGTTAAGAATGTTTTATTGAGCTTTAGAGTTAGTGGAGATAGCTACCTCTTAATTAATATTTAATTTCCCAAAAATAAATAAATTAAATCCAGGCAAGCAAAAGATCATTCCCTGTCTATCAAAATAAACTTTTTCCATGTACCAGAAAATTGGTGTTGCAGAAAATCCTTCTGAAAGACAACCAGCTGAAACAGAAGATACTAATTACTCTGCAAAGTAGGGATAGGTGAAAAGAACACCTACTAGTGGTGTTTATGTAATCATACTGTCCTGTTCAGTCATATTCCTTGTCTTGCAACCTCTGAATTCAATTCTACCTGAGCCTGATTTGTGCAATTGACTTCCCCTTGAGCTTGCATTCCTTGTAAGAGTTACATATAAAAGATGACAAAGAGTCATGACTGAGGTCAGGGCCACAGTACTGGAGATACTAGTTGAGGAAGAACAAGCACTGCAATTCAATAAAAGGCGGTCATTGTCTCATACAGCATCCGAAACACTCCTTAATACAGCAAATAAACCTCTATTCATATAATGTATATTAGAATTAGAAATCCCTTGGTTACAAGAGGTAAAAAATGAGCACACAATCATTTCTGTCTGAAAAGAAAGTGGAAGCTCTTAATGAAATAATTTTTGTAAATTTCTCATCTGTGAATGGAAATCTCTGTACTTAAACTACTACAGTTTTACAAGGCTTCAAGCAAACTGATATAAATTCCCCTTGCAAAACCAAGTACAAGAAATCCAAGTACTGGATCCACAGGTAACTCGACCATGTATATATAAGGAGCTTGGAAAACATGGAAAAACTGTAACAGTTTATGTCCCTCTAAAGAGGACAGGTGATTTCAGTGTTGGCTTTTTTTTTTTTTTTTATGCTCCTAGCTAACCAAGAAAAGGATTATTCGCCTTATGAGAATAAAAAAAAAGTGAAGTCTTAAATGTCTTAAAACATCACCTGAATTTAATATAATCAGAAGCCCAAAATACAAATTGCATGACTCTCAAAAATGTTATTAGAACATGTTTAGTTTTACATTAAAGAATCGTTACAACATTTTTATGAAAGACTTTCAATTGATCTCTTCTCCACCTAAATTTTTTCAATATGACTTTATGAAAATGCCTGCATTAATATAAGCAAGGTTTCCAGGAGAATTTATGAACTTCATGGAATTCATGAATCCTGGACATCCATGCCTTTTCCTCTTAGAATTGATATGTGCCATGTATAATTTATGAGCAACACTGGTTAAAAATTTGATTTCAATTGAGTCTGTTCCTTAAAACAATTTTATGTACATCCATAAAAATGACAGATACTAAATACATGTCAAAACAGAAAGGATAAACCAACCAAAATTATTAACAAGATGTAATGCATCACCTCCCACTTCTTCAACTAATGTTCAAAAGAGGAGAAAAACACTGAAAGGATGGGGTATGGTCTCAGATCCTGAATTTTAGCAACACTCATTTTTCTGTGGCAGTATACAGATTTGGAATATATAATCAGGAACAGAAGACACAAAAACATCTGCTTGTAAAATATCATCTTTAAGATATTCCCAGATTAGCTATTACTTAGCGTTCACTAAGTTACATAAACTCTGGTGTTACATGAGGATTCTCAGTTTGATATGTCACTGAAATATGCAGACTGTCACACTCAATGTCTGTGAGCAATGATTAAACAGTAAGAGTCCCCAGGCATAATTTAGAAAGTTTTCCAGAACTAAAAATATCCTTCTTTACCTCATACTGTCCAGTGTAACAAGGTATCACTCAGTTCTGCATCACTACCTATATTCGATGCTGTACATACACTTGCTATTTCCAGGGCCTAAAAGGAAGCTCCAGACTGAAAACTTCTGACTGCTTTCTGTGGCACTTAAGTCAGAGGAATTATGCTCCTGTGAAAGCAGAGTTTTTGCAATTCCTACATTACACCTTCTGCTGCCTCATCCCTTTTACGTGATATGAAGAGTCTAAACTAACATGAAGATCTCACAGTAAGTCTTCAACATTACTTTGAGCAACATTCTGATTAGTTTATGTACTAGTTTGAAATCAAACCAGTGGGAGATCACAAGTCAGAATTATAATTTAATAGAAAAAATTAAAAGAAAGAAATAAATGCAGTAGCACAAGAACACTGACAAAGTCAGACTACACCCTGGCACTCTATGGTGGTAGCAGTCCAAGCAAAGCAGTTCCGTTGAAGCGGTGATCCTGTAAAAAGAAAAGGGGTGAGAAAGTCCAACGGTAGCTCTTGTCTTCTGGGAGTCCAGTAGGTAAGCGCTGATGTGGTGTTCAGAATCTCAGCTTATATCCAGGATGGAATAGTTGTCTCCTCCCTCTGGGCAAAACATCTCACAGTGGGATGGTGAGTCGTGTGATAAGGCCTGATGGGCCCATTAACAGCAGATAGTCCAGGAAGGAGCTATCTCTGAGTCATGGGGCAAGGCATTGATGGCCCATTAACAGAAGATAATACAGAGGGAAATGGCAAGGAACACTGTTTCACCAGCTGTTTCAACAGCTAACGGAGATGGTAATAGAACATACTTCAACCTAGGACAGTTTACTATACTGTTATTTGTGGCTTTCATTCCTTTTTAAGCCCTGTATTCGTATTCATCACATGGAGATATTAATGAGCAGCTAAGACAGATGCCATCATCATTCTGAATCAATGGAAATTTACACGGGGACAGAAATTGACTTTATCCAGATGGCATTGAAAATATGTTTGGGGTTCCACAGGTTTAGCATAAAACCTCATGAATTCACTAGGTTTCTTGTATTTGCTTTTACTTCTGCAGGGGCCTAGGAAATATTCCAAGAAAAATTATGAGCCTGAATGTAACCTTTCTGGCAAATTATTCAAAAGATATAGAAAAGCTATGATTATGTAAGTATGTCTTCCTTATGAAAAGCATAATTTTCTACTTTTTTGACCTTCATGTGGCCTTGATAAATGTGCCTAACTCTAGTTCATGCCATTGATGGCAACCTGATTACTCTTAGGTTTGCAGTTGAGTCAATTTTTGGAACAAGTTATATCTGACTGTATTGCATAGTTTTGTCGGAATATGGAAACAAAAGGCTCAAGAAAACCATCTGAGCCCTCAAACCCAGTTGTCTGTGTAAACATTAATTTCTTCCTAAAGTAATTATCTAAAATGGGCCTGATTTTTGCACCTTAAAAGTGTTTAGTTCACTCAGTTTTTTGGAAAATAGGTCAAAGATAACTAGATCTAAGGTAGGTCTCACTGCATACAGTCATTGAATCACTGAATTAGATTAATCCCATACTTGAACTGTAAGAAATATTTAATTGATTTGAGCTGGGATTGACGGCTTTTTTCTTCCAATAAATTTTCATTATTCATCGCATTCTGAGTGACAGACAAAATGGATACATTTCCTGAGACCTTATATATTTTTGTCTCCTTCATTCCAATCAAGCTCAGATAAAAGACTTCTAAAAGAAAAGCAATAAAAAATCATAACTGCAAATAGTATTTACTACCTGTGATTTGAGCCCAGATTCAAGTGCTAGAAATACAGAAATTGAATTTTCTTGAGTGAAGAAGTGACATTACTCATTATAATATATATGATTAATGTGTGGTTATTTTGAAAGGAAAATACCTTGTAATTCCAGGGTATTTCATCTAGGTTCAATAACAGTCAAATTCTTAAAGCTGATAATTGGTTTCTCACAGTCATCACTGAAAGCTCTATTCAGCACTGAATACAGGAACAAGCCTGAACAAGCTGCACTTAAATCATCATTCCCATAATCCATCTGCTGCTGTTTTGAACTGGGTTGCTACTTGCAATAATCTATAAGGCAAGACTCTTCCTTAATAAAGCTTCTAGTGTCTTAGCTCACGGGCTTATGCTCAGAATTGAGCAAATTGTCCTACTGCATAGTGTAAACATATGCAGACTGGATTCCAGATTCCTACAAGTCTATGAGGCCTGATGGGATTCATCCCAGAATCCTCAAAATGCTGGCTGATGTCACTGAAAAACTTGTCTCAATGATTTTTGAGTGGTCTTGGGAATCCAGAGAGGCCCTATCTGAATGGAAGATGTCAAATGTTGCCTCACTTTTCAATAAGGGTGAGAAGGAGGACCCTGGAAACCACAGGCCCGTCAGTCTCAGTTCAGTGCCTGCTAAAGTTATGGAGAAGATTATTCTGGGAAGGATTGAAAAACACTCTAAAGACAACACAGTCATTGGTCACAGCCAGCACGGCTTCATGAGAGGAAATTCCTGCCTATCAATTCTGATTTCCTTTTATGACAAGGTAACCCACCTAGCTGAACAAAGGATTTGATGTAGTGATTTTAGGTTTCAGTAAAGCTTTCAATACCATCTTTCACAGGATTCTTCTGGATAAAATGTCCAGCACACAGCTGGATAAACATATCATGTGGTGGGCGAGCAATTGGTTCACGGGTCAAGCACAGAGGGTAACAGTGAATGGCGTGACATCAGACTGGGGACCTGTCACTAATGGGGTTCCACAGAGCTCCATCTTGGGCCCTGTGCTCTTCAACATCTTTGTGAATGACTTGGATGCAGGATTGGAAGGGATACTGAGCAAGTTTGCAGATGACACAAAACTGAGAGGAGCTGTTGGCTCCCTTGCAAGCAGAGAGGCCCTGCAGAGAGACCTTGACAAATTAGAGGACTGGACAATCACCAACCACATGAGGTTCAACAAGGGAAAGTGCCAGATTCTGCACCTGGGATAGGGTAGCCCCAGATGTATGCACAGACTAGGGAAGGAGATGCTGGAATCCAGTGCCATGGAAAAAGACCTGTGGATCCTGGTCGATGGCACATTGAATACGAGTTGGCAGTGCCCTGGCAGCCAGGAGGGCCAACTGTGTCCTGAGGGGGGATCAGGCAAAGCATCACCAGCCAGTCAAGGGAGGGGATTGTCCCGTTCTGCTCTGCGCTGGTGCAGCCTCAGCTTGAATATTGTGTGCAGCTTTGGTCGCTGCAACGTGAGAAAGATAATAAGCTGTTAGAGAGTGTCCAGAGGAAGGTAATGAAGATGGTGAAAGGCCTTGAGGTGTGAATGAGGTCACTTGGTCTGTTCAGCCTGGAGAAGAGGAGACTGCTGGGAGTCTCATTGCAGTCTATAACTTCCTTGTGAGAGGAAGGGGGTCAGGCACTGGTCTGTTCTCTGTGGTAACCAGTAACAGAACTGAGGGAATGGCCTGAACTTGTGTCAGGGGAGGTTATGTTGGGTAATAGTGTAGTCGGGCACTGGAACAGGCTTCCCAGAGAAGTGGTCACAGCACCAAGCTTGACAGAGTTCAAGAAATATTTGAATGTTACTCTCAGGCACATGGCATAACTGTTGGGGATCATCCTGTGCGGGGCAGGAATTTGCACTGCATGATCCTTGTGTGTCCCTTGGGTAAAAATCCTTCTCATTCCCATCCAAGCAGAAGACAGTAGTAGCGTGATTGGATCTGGAGAGCAAAAAAGATGATTCATCACAGGTCCCTAAAGTTTTATGGACTCCTTCATGCATATCCATGATCACATCTTATGTTGTGAGTGGTATTGAGAAGATCCAGCTTTCATATTAAACTGGTGCTGCACAACCTTGGTAAAGACACTTAGGACAACCTCTAAGAAAGGAAAACAAAAGGGCTACAGAAATTTGTAATCTTCAAAATAAACGTCATAACTGCTGCCTAAACTTGGATGTTCCTAAGCTCGCTTTTGTTGTAATGTGAAGGTCTCCAAAGGCAGAGATATCCATATCCAGATATCCCATATCCAGAGATGACTCTGAAACCTGCATGGATAGCAGGGAGGGAGAAGTGGTGGTGTGCATGAGAATGAGGGTGAGACTTACTCCTGCATATGAGGTCTCCTGCCCTCTAGCTCTGTGAAGAGTCTTTCTAGGTAGCTGGCTCTAGAAGCAGCCTCATAGTTGACATGATAGTCTGAGGCAGCTTCTCCTCCCACATGTTTAGCTTTCCCATTGTGCCATCCCAGGAGATTTAAAATACTTTAAAGTCCAAAGTTCCACCTCTGCCCTAAGTATTCAGATCCTTTGCCATCAGCATCTCCATGCCCCTCTTGTGGTGGGTACTGACATACTCCTGCTTTCACTTTTTACCTGCTGTGAGGGAAGCATCAGAATGTCTCAGACCTGCTTGCTAAGGAGACAGAATCAAAAAATGGAAGCCGCTTGTCTTTAAAAGCTACATATCACCAGTATATTTTCCTGTACACAACCAAAATGAGAAAACTGAGAGACAGATATCTCTGTCCCTATAAGAATATTGTTCTTTGTTTCCTCACCTAAAAAGTGACAATTGTTGTACTCTTTCTCCTCGTTCCCCTATATACCTGGGTGCTACCAGCTTTTTTTGCCCTTTTTTTCCCCCCATGATATCTCACACATCTTTACAAGTCTTCCTGTTGTGCTTCAATGAACTTGCAGTCGAAACAGTAGGTACTACTCCATGTCACTCTGAAGCTTACATAGGTATTTTTCAGGACCATTGGTACTTTTAACTTCCCCTGAGACATTTAAACACATTCCTTAAATGAAGATTCTTCTGCAAAATGTTTACAATAAAACCCACACCTCCTGCATTCTTGCACAATTATTTTCTTGTTTTCAAGGTGATATTCTGGATTTCTGTCCCTTTCCCATGATATATTTTATCAGCCTTGGATTTTGCATTCTGAACCATGGAGCTAAGCTTTGTTAAGATAACCAAGAGATTTAGATCTTCTGCATAAACTGTGCGATGCTTAGAAGTACATGTCCCTAACCTACTGAATAAAATATGCTCAGCAAAGCAAAAGTGTTTTAGAGCTGTGTTCTTTTTAACAAAACACTGGCACCTCCCAGATACTGCAGAAATAGAAATAAAATCAGTAGTCATTCTTTTGCCAAGCTTAGGCTGAAGCCTTAGAAAGGATTTTTTTTTTTTTTTTGACAGAATATTTTATAAATACTTAAACATCAGCTTCCTCAAAATGTCTCTGATTTATCCCTCGCTGCTTGGCTTTTTCTTTTCTAGTTTTCCTGGGTTAGGAGTGAAAATGTAATGCTTGAAAATGTTGGTTGGCACATGCTAAGTCCACACATTTTTGAAGTCTACTTTTGGCAAGGCAATCTTCCTTTGTTATATATTAAAGCTTAATGGAATTTAAACCATGCTTGATAAATTCAACAACAGTATAAAGATAACCATACTGCTTGCAATTGGAATTTAGCACAGTGAAGCAGTATTTACTAGGAGGACAGTTTGTTTTGTTAAGGGTATTGGTGGTGTCCTCGCAACCTAATTCTGGGCATCTAAGCAGGTACCCCAAGTCTGAACCTGAAACTAATTCTTGTGCCTCTAGTGATACAACACATCATTGTTGTATTTCATGTTTCATATCCTTGGAGCATATGAAAATTCAGCTTTCATAAATGAGCAAATAGTTGCTTAAAAAAATGCTCAGAATGCTGAAAGATGATTATGTTTGTATGGCTGTAGGCCAAAATGGCCTTCTGGAAAATATTCGGGATTAGAATAACACAAATAGCTGGTGCAGTCCTGAAGGGACATGTTTCAAAATTAAGGTCAATTTATGTACTCTTAAAATAACACTCTAGATCTACTATGTTAATTCATGCCATTAGTTAATGTTTGTTCATATCAGAACTGTGTTTTTGCAACAGATTTCCCAGTCATCTCAGCTAAATATGCTTTAGTCTGCATATTAATGTAGTCGTGGAGCACCTAAACTACAATTCTTTAGGATGAAACTAAACCAGTTGCACCCAGAACTCTGCTGAACACACCAAGTCTCCAGCAGCACCCCTACTCTATGCCAGCTGCCACTGAGTATTCAGTTTATGGGAAAAACTGAACCAAACTAAAACCCTTGTATCACACATGGTATGGCATTGGTTCCTCTGTATCTGTGTTTACTCTGTGGGCTGAGATCCGTGCACCGTACCACTTCCACCTGCAGATATGGCCTCCGTAATACAAAGGGCCCAGGCCTGAATCTCAACTGCTGTTAGGTCCAGGTTCTTCTTTTAGCGCCAGTGAAGTTGCACTGATTAATAGAACTTAGGGATCAGGGTCTAGTGAAATGTTTTTGAATGAAAGATATAACGGGAAAGATGATACTGACATTGATTGGTCATTTCTTTTTTTCTTTTTTCTTTTTTTTTTTTTTTAATGAGGCATTTCTTACTTTTTAGTTGGCTAAAGACTAAGTCCAATGAAAGCTACAAAGCAAGTGCTGCTCTGCTCAAAACCATGCACTTCAGTAGCTGCAGGACTATTTGCTAATCTAAAACTGTGATCCTTAAGGAATAAAATGATAAAAGTGACAAATTCAAACAGATCAAAGCTATGTGCAGATAATGGAAACAAAAAGTTATTTAAAAAATTTACTTTATGTTATGGGGCAAGGCCATGTCCCTGCCATAAGACCTTGGATTCTTATATCCCTGAGCTGAGCTTTCTTTCATTTTATCGTCAGACCCATCAAATTAAGACTCTCATCTGACATCTGGGTGCATAGTTTTAATTTAAATACTATTGATAATGTACTTCAGTGTAATGACTAAATTGAATATAAAAGCACGCTACAGTTTCTGAAAAGAATGAAATGAAAGAAAATCAAGTATATTTCATTTGCTTCCAGTATTATTCATTATTGTTATTATTAGCAAGTGGCTTGATATTGTGGGATAAATGCAAAAGGATTCATATTCTGCTTATTAGAGGTAAATGTCTGTTATGTAGGAAGCTATTAAAGTCCACATACATTTGGTTCACATTTGCTTCCTTATCAAGTAGAACTTGAATCTTCCTAAACCCCAGCTATTTTGTTTTGCTGATCAAAGTGGTTGATTGCAGTTCACCTTCTGGCTTTAAAATATGTTACTTGTTTGTATTATAACAACATTAAGACAAAATCCACTGTGCCTGGCTCAGTAAAATACACATAAATAGCGACTTCTTTGCTCCCAGTAGACTCACTGTCTAAATAAATACAATCATTTTGTATTGTAGAAATCAGCAGATAATTCCTCTGAGACTAAGCACAAAATAGTCTAAAATACAATTGTGGATTTTTACATAAAACAGCACTGGATGAGTGTGAAGTGTCAGCATGATTCAGGCAGGTTTCTTAATGTGTCTTTTTAATTTGTCTCTTCTTGTACACCACTAACATTTTTCCAAACCATTAAAATACCCTTGGTACAGCTTATTAGTGTTGCACATTGAAATGTGTAATTTCTCTTCAGAATTATTCTTTTACAAATATGGGGTTTCTACTTCATACTAGCAATTTTTTCTCTATATGTCCTAATTTGGACCCTGAACTGATTAGGTCCTTGTCAATCAATGTGATGGACTCCTGTCACTAAAGTGTTAGAAAGGGCTTTGAAATGGGTAACCAACCAGAATATGTAACTATAAAACTGATGGTGTCCATCAAATTCTGCAGTAAGGCATTTTTCCATGTATTAGACTAATTTATTGACCTTTCACGCTGTGTGTTCAATGCTCCTGCCAACTAATGCCAGCCAAAATTTTCAATTAGAAATGCAGATCATCTGAAAAAAGGGCTGTTTCTTTTCACTTAAATTTCTTCTTCATTTATTTTTGTATTTATTCAAGGAATCTGGAGCATTACAAAGACTACATTACATCCAATTGATTTACAACCCTCATTTTCATTGGGTTGTTGTGAATTCCAGTTTTTAAATCAGCATTGGTATTTCACGAAAAGACACATGTGTACATCTTGTCAGCAGAGCTAATTTTGTATGACAGCAAGTGCTAGGATGAGGTGCTAGAATGCTAATAGCATATTTGTAACTTACATAGCAGCAGAGCTGACAGGCAAACAGATTCTGGCATATCATTTCAGACTATTTTGTCATGAAATTAACTTTGTGAAAATGGTTTTTAGCACTTTGGATTTTTTGTTTTGGTTTTCTTCTTTTTTTTTTCCTGAAGTCTTTTAAATTGCAACTAATTATGTTAAAGTTTCAAGTTCTTATGAATCCAAACCACTTGTTCCTATTATTCTATTTACAAATGTTTCCTAAGTGAAGAACTTGGGAGGCCAGGAGAGGTCAAATCCACAATACATGATATTTGATACATTTATTTGTTAATCAATTATACTTAATTTCTGCTTTGATTTTACCTGGCTTCAGTCTCCAGTGGCTTTTTTTTTTTCCTTTAGGAAGTCCTATTGCTTTCTTTCTATGCAATACATGATGGCTAGTCAACTAGTCAACTTGGCAACTATGAAGTTTTGATCCAGTTGTTAATTAATTTTTAAAAAATTGATTAATTTAATTAAAAAAATTAAAACTAATGATTTTGTTTGTTTGTTTCATTCCAACCCAGTCACAATTTATTGAGGAAAATACTTTTTGTCTGACAAAAGACAGACAGGCACTTAACCAATATATTAGCCTGAGCCTGGATGAGCACAAAAGGTGTCAAAAAGGTAGCCACCTCAGTTGTTTTATGAAGCTCTCTGGAGTCACTGAGGAGTTGTATCCACACGCTTATTCTCTTTTTAACTTGCTGAAAGCATGTAGAGGATTATTTTGAAAAGTTGTAAATGAAGACGAAAAAGCCAGCATAATTAAATTCTGTTTCAGAGCAAGGAGGAGAACTCAGTGTGGTGTCTCTATCCTCTTGCAGCTGACAGGGAATCTCATGTTGGCTTCAGGATGGGTCTGACATCTCCCTTGGCCACCTATTTCTCTTACTATTCTCTTACCTCCCTTTCACTAGACTATTCTACTTCCTCCAAATGTTCATTGGATCTCCCTGATTTTTGCCAACAAATGTTTGATTTTAATCAGGTCTGGGCAAAAGATTCATGGTTGGTTGGTTGGTTGGTTTACCTGGTATCCTTTTACTTAACACTAGTCAAACACAAAAATAAAAATTAAGTAACTGCCATATAGCCCTTATTCTTCCAAACCATCAATTACCATAATATTAACCAAGTTGTCTGAAGCCATATTTCAGGGGCAGAGAGATTCCAGCAGCAAAGCTGGCTTATGAAGCTTCATTCATCTCCCACCCATCCCACTGTGGATTCCTCACCCGCAGCCCCTCAGCGCTATAGAGGGAGTAGTTTATGGGTCTACACTTCACATTACAGAAAAGGTTAAAAGAAGAACCCTCTCCAAAATAGCACTTTGTTTCAGCGAACTCACAGTCAGCGTAGGTACTGCTAAGCCAGTGGAAAAACATGTAGTGCTGATGGCAGCAAGCAGCTGAGGGAAGCAAACCAACAACTTGTTCAGATGGCTTCTCCTCCCTCATCTGTGTGCCATGGACTGGCCTTTGCATGAGAGTTGAACTGTGTCTACTAAAAGAAAATAGTATTCATGCGTGAAAAATGAAAAGCCAGTCCAGGAGATTACCAATGAGATGACAGATTAAGAAAAAAGAATTTCATGACAGGTTCATAGAAGAAAATGCTACGTAGGAACAAGGTCTGACCTCTTCAGGGCATATTATCCATATTTCATGGACATGTGAAGAAAGGAGACATTTACCAATGCAGCATTAATTTTCCATCTGGAAATGTATATCAAGGGCAGGCAGCAGAAATAGTAGCTTGGGTTCTGAATATGTAGAGTTTTCAAGAAATTCAGAAATTACCTATGCAAAACTTACATAAAATTGAAAAAGGAAATATACTGACTGAAGTTACTGAGTGGAGTTTTATTAAGTAAAAATTCTTCAGTAATGATTTAAAAAAATAATAATTTCAGTAATTTTTTGGCAAGGAATGTACACAATGTGCTAAGACATAAGTATCTCAGTTTAACCAAAAGAAATGTGTCTGGGACTTGAGCATTTCCCTCCAGGAAGAAAAGATTTTGAACATTATACTTGCAGTTTCGACACAATGCTGAAGAGGGATGATTTAAAAATAAGGAAACATGTTTCCATTGTAAAACTCAATTTCATTGAAATTGAAATATTTTGAGTGAGTAAGTCAGCTCTAATGAAATCCTCTGGAATAAATGCTTCCAAGGAGCTGTTCTAATAACATAAAAAAAATTTAAATACTTTATTTTTACTTCTGATTTCCTTGTTTAGACTTTTCAGTCATATTAATATATGACCCCCTATTCAATATGCCACAATATATCATGTACATGTGTATCATGTACAATATAAATTAATAAGACTGCCTTTTCCTGGAAAATAAATGCTTCAGTAATCCTTTGTCATTATTTCTTTTTAAGCTTCATATTCTTCTGGAAGTTTCTGATGGGAAGTAAGGCATATACTAAAACATTAAAATTTTCCAGAGCATTTTATTTCATGACTCCCGCCATCTTTGATTTCATGCTTAGTCTTTCCTTAGTCCTCTGAGTGGCATGTTCTCAAAGATGAAGATTGCTGTATTTTACAGTAAATGACTCTTTGAAGAAGACATCTAAGTACATTTAAGGGCTTTTCTGGCTTTCATAAGGGGGAGGGCGTGCAGGCTGAGAGGACAGAATGAGAACTCAGCCAACTGAGATCTTTATTTGCCTGGGAACATAATTAAGCAAACACATTGCTCGTGACAGTGAATGGATTAACAGCCTCACAGCCTGAATGTATTATGTCTGAAATGATGCTTGACCATTAAAAAATCACCATGGTATCCTTACAATGTGGTCTAGAAAAACACCCTGGGGGCTAAAAGAACAAGTCAGTTTTTATCCCACCACAAATTGCCCTCTCTGCCAAGGGTACAAGATGGGTTAGTGGAATGAATCTGTGATAGGAACCATGTGCCACCAAAAAAGTCACTTCAAAGTAGTAGTCAGTTTGAGATAAATTACTAAAAACCCACAGGCATTCAGCTGAAGGATTCATAGTTGCTATCAACTAAGTGCAGTCAGGGTGATGACTTCAAGCCCTGTATAGTGTGATTTTATACAGGAGAGCACTCTGCCAAAGAAGAGTTGCATGCTTATCAGTTGTTTGGGATATTTTTCATCTGTCTGCATGGTTTTTCATAGCTTTTGCCTAATTTGTATTTCTGAAAAGCCTATTTCACAAATTCACTGTATCTGCAGCGATGAGTGAAAATGTCTCGTCTGTTCCTAAAATGGGATTGTGGGAACCCATTTAACATAAATGCTAATGAAGAACAAGTACTTCTATTTTTCCTGAAGGCAAATTTAATCATGGAAGTGTATCACTTCTCAGTGCATTAACACCTGCAGTATAGTAAAAAGAAGTCTGGCAGTATCCAGTATTGCCTTCTGATCAGTCATGCAGAAGTGTTTTCATTACAGGGGAATAATGGTCACATTTACTACAGTCAATGAATATGATTAGAACTGAGTGAAGTATTTGTGTATATATTTATAGATATGTATTTGTATACATACATATTTGTGTGTTTATATTTGAATGAAGTATATATGTAGATTCGTATTAGGTTTATGTATGTAAATAATCATATGCTTGTTCTCTTGCGCTATTATATGTATATATATATATAATAAGATCATACAGTATCTTCTTATTCATGTGTTCCAGTGTTAATTTTTCACAATTACATGGTAGGTAATCAGTTCATACCAAGATCTTCAAAACCTTGAACTGCTTCCTGTCAGAATCAAAATCAACTTTGACTGCTGTAATATAACTTCAGCTTCTAGTGTTGAAATCCAGGCAGAAGTTCCATAAGCTTCCATGTCAATGGGGTTTTTTGTGCTTAAAGGGGTCTTGTGGTTATTAAAGAAATTCTTCTTTGGCAGGGAAACAGAAACTGTAGGAAAATCTAGATGGGGAAGATGAAGGAATTAAAGAGGGAGAACAGGAGTCAATGTAATGGAGTTAACAAGGGCTTGTAAAAAACTTGTCTCTAAAAAGACAGTGTAACTAAAGCTGCAACTCCACAAAGGGGATAACTTTTAACCACAGAAGAATATGATTTGATTTAGGAAACTATCAAGGCTGGATATATGCATGGATTAAAAATGATTTAGGAATAAAAATTTTAGGAATTAAAATTTTTTAGGAATGTAGCTGAATTCACAGAAATTCCCAAATAGGCTGAGTAACTTATTTGCACTGATTTCCTTAGTGGAAACAGTGGGCATCTGTGACACCTTAGCATTATCTCCTTTTGAGTATGGTCTAATTCTCTTTGAAGTCAGTGGGAGAGTATAGAGAAATAACCACAGTCCGGACAAACAGCAGCACTGGTATAAAAGTTCAAAGTAGGAGAAAGGAAGGGAAAGAAATGGTAGCAATCTTCCAAACTCCAGAGACAAATTATCTCTCACTTTGAAGCATGTCAGTGTGATATCAAAATCACACAGTGGCCAAGATTGTCTGGCACCTCTGGAGATCATCTAGTTCACCTCCCTGCTTAATGCAGAGTCAGCTTGAGCAGGTTGCTCAGGACTGAGAACTGAGTTTTGAGCATCTCCAAGGATAGAGGCACAACAATGTATCTGGTCAACCTGGTCCAGTGTTTGTTTGCACTCATGCTGATTTTTTTTGTCTGTTTAAGTGATATTTCTTATGCCTATTTCCTTTATTTAAACAGCCACCATTCAGCATCTGAGCTTTCATCTGCTAGCAGTGCTATCCACACTACTTGGAGATGTCAATTCTGGTAGTCTAAAAACTTGAAACTCTGATATTGCTCAAGCTACAAAGTACACTGACAAAGTTTTCTTTGTAACTGGAACTGAGACAAAAATCTGGCATTGGCGGTTCCCATGTAATTCTAATGAAATATGGAGACATGTAATGGGATGTTTAGAACAACCTAGCTCCCATAGTATACTCAGTGGCCACTTTTCACAAGCTACACTGGCTGACCGTGTACATAAGCTTAAGCAGTCCTCTTGTAAAATGAAATGTGATCTTCAACAGAAGTGAGTTAAGCTGATGCATATTTCTTTTCAATTGTGACAGCTATGGTATTTACAAGGTTTATTATATCAATGTATTGAACTGCTAAACCCTATAAGTTTTATTTCCTTATATGCTGACATATTGGTATTTTTACTAATATAGTCTGACTAGGACATTCACATAAATATGCTTACTCTGTAATTTATTCCCCTTCTAGAATAGGAATCTCTTCTAGTGGTAAGTATGTAAACACATATAATCGTGTTTCCTCAATGCCACTGTAACCCTACTCAGACTAGAAAGAGTTGCTGCATTGCTTCAGTTCTATCATGTAGTATAGCACTGTCCACTGTGCCATATCTGGTTGTTTTTGTGAGAAAATTGTGAAAAGAATGAGAAAATGCCAGCAACTTAAACAACTGTTTAATAGGCCAAATTGAGACCAGTCTGTTCATGATTAATAACTGGTGACTGATAGAAGACAAATGGATTCAATCTATGCCTTTGGCAGATCCATTAATTCATAAGTGTTCTCCATATTTGAGGAGATGTGACTGTTTTTCAAAACTCCAGCAATGAATGACAAGCCATCATAGCAATATTTCCACAAGAGAAACATATATAAAAAATTCACCATTTTGTGAATGTGGTTAATGGCTTACACACAGGTAGCTGCTACCATAGTGCAGACATGGGAGAAGGCTGTGTAGAGTACAGCTCTGGTTGCAGAGCATACATCCTGTCCTGTGTGTAACAGTGGGGAAAGGAGAAAGGGCAGCCTCATTTCTCATCAGCAGTTCTCTGCTGAGACAGTTGTATGGGAAGTCCATAAGGAATTAAATGGTAACTAAATCTGTCTTCAATTTTGCTGCTCAGAAGATGTGTCCTGTTGGAGAGAGCGTGAGGGAAGAGGAAGCTTTCCTGATCTATGAAATTCAGGACTGATAATTTAAAGCAAAAAGAATAACATACCTTCATTTTCCTTGGCACAGAAGGTATCAGCATGTACTTATGAAAGAGTGAAGTAGGTAAAGGTGCGGGAAAATAATGAGTGCTTTTTTTTAAGAGTAATTTCTCTTAAATATACATTTCTCACTTTATTCATATTTTTTTAGTAACATGAATTATGCTAACTGCTTATATCAAATTACTTCATCTGAAAGCACAACCTTGTGCATAATGCTCTTAAACTCTGATTGGGCAAAGATTTATGTATTTAACTTAGAGCAACCTAAGCCTTATTCCTACTTAAACTGGGGCCTTATTCCTACTTAAGCTGGGCCTTTTTATATCACTATAATGAATGGAAATGCATTTGATTACTTCTTTCAGGCCAATCTCATTACAAGACCATTTTAGAGAAACCACAGAGTAAATAAGTGGTGGACCCTGTGAGTAGGCCAATTGATTTCAATTATGCTATTCAGAATGGATTGTGTGTGTCTGTGTGCGTGTGAGTGTTTATGCATATGTGTATCTTTGCAGAATCAGGTTACTCTTACATGTCTGACCTCTATTATTGACTGAACCTAAGTGATAACCCTTGGTAATTATATCCTCCAATTCTTCATATTAAATGTTGTATAATGAGTTGTTACTCCCTTTCCTTAATTATTAGGGATTGTTATTGTCTCTTGGATGGATGATGAGACAATTAGATTTTATTCTGGAATCTGTTATGTGTGGTCATTACATGTACCGTAAGAAGCCTTGATAGTCTGCCATTGAATATGGATTATCTCTTTCTGTGCCTAGATAGCTACAAATGTTGAAAGTAATGCTCCCCATCTGTGACTCTTCGCAAAACACTGAATACACATTTTCATCTGCATTTCCACTTAATCATATTGTGGAAGAGATTACACTAAATATATTATCAAGACCAAACTATTAAGCAAATGTTGCTCAGATGCGTGAGTGAACAAAGGGTGGAATCCAGAATAACATGCTTAATAGACACTGAGATTTCAAGTCAATAGTTACTCTGATTCTTCCATCCATCAATATGGGCAAATGCTGTATTTGCAAACAAAGCTTAGATCTGACAACTCAATATTTGTATGTGATCAGAATTGTAATTATTTTAATTTGAATGCTAATTGATTTAATTGATAACTGCCTATTGGGCTTGTGCTCCATCTGGCCCAGTTTCACATCTTTTGATAATATTTATTTGTGATCTGATGGTGAGCACAGAGTGCATTTACGTACTTTGAAATAATATTGTTAAATTATAGGAAAGATCATTCTTCAGAATTCTTAAGGCAGACTGCTAAGTATTTAACTGTGAATCTATCAATTTCATCATCTGAATTGGCATTTCTGTTATTTTCATATACAGTGAAAATCTAAGTGAAGAAACTTTCTCATATATGCTAGCACACATAAGTTTTTTAACATCACCATGTGTCAGACTCATATTATTACATTATACAGTTTTCACAGTGATTTGGAGGAAGCAAGGCATGTGTATTACTTTAGATAGATAAAATTCAGTACAAATGTGATGGGCTTTTGGGGAGGAACAGTCGAAACTACTCACACATGACTGACTTTTATATTAACAGCAAGCACTCAAGAGAAGTTCTGAAGTCATTATGGACAGCTCAGTAGAAACATCTGCTCAGCACAGCACTGACAAAGTAACGATCAAACAAACATTCAAACCAGCTCCTCACCTTTTCGAAGTTGCAGAGTTGAAATGGGACTCAGCTCACTAACCTCAGCAATTTAAAAAAGACATCCTGTGTAAAGTTACTGAAGCTTTCAGTGGGCAATGGAGGGAAACTAACCTCTGGAGAACAATCCACTTTGCAAGACTACGTGGTGAGTAAGCAGAAGTAAATTGACACCTCTGTGCTTTGCTTTCAACCCATGATGTTGCATTTATTTTGCTGAAAAATTTTGGATCTTGGCTAATAAGGTTTTTGGCAGGTACAAACAGGACTGAGTATGTTCTCCACATATCTTGTGGATACTGCACTTACCAGACTTTCCTTGACTGGGACTTGTAGATGTCTTCATAAACTCTACAAGAAGTCAAGACACACTTGTTGTCAACCTCATCAGCTTGGACTCTCCAGGCTGAGATATTCATGGCCGCAGTGCACTTTCCTCTATCAGCTGGCATTACTATTTCCTCCACATTTTCATAATTTAATCAGTGGAAAACCTGAGGGCTGATTCATATTTATGTTGTTGTGTTTATTAGCTGTGTTCCTGATTCCCAACTGGCAGCAATTAAATAATGAAGAGAAGTCCAAAGGGAATCAAAAGAGACTTCAGGGCCCTGGGATGATTGATAGAGTGATCAGGAGCACAGGCAGTGATTTCCTTGATTCTTCCAGTAACAAGGAATAATATTGATAAGAATAGGCAGATCCATCAGGTCAATGAGTGGTTCAAAGGTTGTTGTAAATTGCAAACATTTTGGAGTTTTTGACCATGGGATGACCTCAACACCTGGTCTACTGACACCTGACAGTTCTAGCACTGGAGCTAGCAGGGCTCATTGACAGCTTTAATCTTGGAAGGGGGAAGGGGACAAGACCAGATTTGCCAGGGATAAGAGTTGAATGGTGTGCGAAAATTTGAGGAAATGAGCACTAAAGGGATCCCTCAGTCTGCTTCATGAGGTGTTGGCTACAATGCACCACTCCTGAAATGTTTCTATATTAATGCATGCAGCATGAGGAACAAACAAGAGGAGATTAAAACTTTGGCCCAGAGAGAGACATTATTGACATAGGTGAAACCTGGTGGGATGAGACCTGTGACTGGAGGGGCCCTGTTACAGGCTGTTCAGGAGGAATAGGCAGGGCAGAAAAGGTGAAGGGGTGGCAACGTACGTAATAGAAGAGTAAGAAAGTATGGAGCTCACAATTGGCAATGGCACAGTTGAGAGCTTCTGGGGAAGAGCCAACAAGCAAACAAATAATGCAGATGTCATTGTGGGAATTTGCATCATACAGCTGGAAGACTGAAATTGTGCAGGACCTGCTGCTCCAGCTGGATCCATATAAATCTATGAGGCCTGATGGGATTCATCCCAGAATCCTCAAAATGCCGGCTGATGTCACTGAAAAACTTGTCTCAATGATTTTTGAGTGGTCTTGGGAATCCAGAGAGGCCCTATCTGAATGGAAGATGTCAAATGTTGCCTCACTTTTCAATAAGGGCGAGAAGGAGGACCCTGGAAACCACAGGCCCGTCAGTCTCAGTTCAGTGCCTGCTAAAGTTATGGAGAAGATTATTCTGGGAAGGATTGAAAAACACTCTAAAGACAACACAGTCATTGGTCACAGCCAGCACGGCTTCATGAGAGGAAATTCCTGCCTATCAATTCTGATTTCCTTTTATGGCAAGGTAACCCACCTAGCTGAACAAAGGATTTGATGTAGTGATTTTAGGTTTCAGTAAAGCTTTCAATACCATCTTTCACAGGATTCTTCTGGATAAAATGTCCAGCACACAGCTG
>VXBA01002780.1:538011-582185 GCA_013399895.1 Serilophus lunatus
GGAAGGGAATGAAGATGGTGAAAGGCCTTGAGGTGTGAATGAGGTCACTTGGTCTGTTCAGCCTGGAGAAGAGGAGACTGCTGGGAGTCTCATTGCAGTCACAACTTCCTCGTGAGGGAAGGGGGAAGGGCAGATACTATTCTCTTCTCTGTGGGAGCCAGTAACAGGACCCAAGGGAATAGACTGAACTTGTGTTGGGGAAACTTTTAGTTGCGTATTAGAAAGAGCTTCTTCGCTCAGAGGGTAGTTGGATGCTGGAACAGGCTCCCCAGGGAAGTGGTCACAGCACCAAGCTTGACAGAGTTCATGAAGCATTTGAATGATACTCTCAGGCACATGGTGTGACTCTTGGATATGGTCCTGTGCAGGGCTGGGATTTTGGCTTGGTGGGCCTTATGGGTCCTTTTCCAACTCAGCGTAATCTGTGATTCTGTGGTTCTGTGATGGCTTAACCTAGAACGGTTAAGATACAGTATGCAATTTCATAAACAGTGGGGAAAAGTGCTGTTGGTGTAGGACTATTTTAAGACAAAAACTTCCTTTTGCAAAATCTGTTAATAATATATATTCCATTCCTCAGTGAAAGCTTCATTCAGGATCAATGTGAACTCCTTCCCCCAGTGATATTGGTTTCTCTGTGGTTTCCTAAAAGTGAACCCAGAGTTTAGTATTCACCTGTTTTTATCTTGAATATATGCTATTTAGATGAAGCTTTGTAAAACTTTGAAGTAAGTTTCTGGTAACACTTATCCAGGAAGTGAACTTAGTGCTTTCTTGCTTGCACATTCTCACTACAGACAAAAAGTTTTACAGGATTTACAGGAAAAGCAATTAATAAGTATTAAAAAAAAAAGCTTTTAACAACAGAGATTTGAAGCTCCCTACTTTTAATCTCATGTATGAATACACTGTAAAACATATCAAGTGACACACCTTGTGCATTTTTATACCTAATACAAATAAACCCACTTCCCTGTGATTATTGACAAGGTAAACTTTCCATACCTAAGGATCAGGCCATTTGTTCTAATTAAGGTGTAAAAACTATTACACTGTACAGACATTAGAATTGTTCTTCCAGCTGCTAAGAGTTGGTTTGTCTGCAAAATGTTCTGCATGAAGCCTGTTAGTTTTCATAAATACACCACTCATCAAATTCTGAATGGGTCTTTTCTGGGTCTTAAATTGGAAGGCAAATGCAAATACAAATGTGGATTTCAATTTATTTTACCTCCTCTACAAAATAGCACCAGATTGTCCATTTGCATACTTTTCATTCACAGAAGCCTTATAAGTACCCACATGCTTTCTCTAAAGTTACAGTGTAATGCAAAAAAACCCAAAAACAACCAAAAACAAACAACAAAACCAAACCAAAACAAACAAACAAACAAAACAAACAACAACAACAAAAAAAAAAGCCCGGAAAGCTCAAGAAGAGAGATAAATGGGACTAAGGTCGATATAAGTTAAATGTTATATTAGTAGGAAATTTTCACGAAATGTTTACTGTTCGACTCCCATGATAGTGGGATGCATACTGTGTACTGATAGTTGTCAGCTGCAGAGGACAAAGCCATAGAAATGTCTTGTCAAATGAATTCTAGTATAAACTGAAGAAAGATATAGGGCAGAAACACTACAGAGTTTTGTAGATAAAAACTAGCTCTTTTTTTTTCTCTGCAATTGAATTTGTTTACTGTCTTCAAAGAGCAACTTAATCAGTTCTGAGGTAGCTCCAAAATAGTTCTATAAAAATTAAAACGAGAATATAAATTGAAATTATGTCATATAAGGGAATCTGTAGTTAAATAAGCTAGAAATAGAGTAAACAAGAACATCTGTAAATCTCTGCTGTCGTACTGCTTTTCAATACCTTTTTGAAGGAAGGCAGAACAACTTTATTAATTTTCGTCTAGTGCAGAAGACCATAGAAATTCAGATTCATCACTTTGTATGTCATTGTCAACTATTCTTTTTAAGGTCAGGCTTAGCAAATACGAATGTAAATACTGACTGCTCATGTGAATCCTAGGTCACTTTTATTTTTTCATTAAGAAATATCTTGCTTTTTTTATGAATATTAAGTAAAATTATCCTTCCTTTTAAGAAAGACTACAAGCTATAGATGAAGAACGATTCTTCTTTAAGCACAAAAGCAGAATAATTTTAGAAAATCCGAGTGAGCTTTATGGCTAGCGCATTTGTATTTTTACTTATGACTGTAATTCTACATGAGGTTTGAAGGAAGAGCGCTCTGCCTTATCAGCACTGTGGGCAGTACAAGAGCATCCTTGTTTTTTCCTGCCCAGTGTATATTCAAAGTTTGGCTCAAGGAAGTTGATAGGAAGTTGATAATTCGCCCATAATTTGCCCATAATTCGCCCATAATTCGCCTATAATTCGCCCATAATCCTCCCATAAATCACCCATAATTCGCCTATAATTCGCCCATAATCCTCCCATAACTCACCTATCATTCACCCATAATTCACCTATAATTTGCCCATAAATCACCCATAATCCGCCTATAATTCGCCCATAATTCGCCCATAAATCACCCATAATTCGCCTATAATTCGCCCATAATCCTCCCATAACTCGCCTATAATTCACCCATAATTTGCCTATAATTTGCCTATAATTTGGCCATAATTCGCCCATAAATCTCCCATAATCCACCTATAATTCGGCCATAATTCGCCTATAATTTGCCCATAAATCACCCATAATTCACCTATAATTTGGCCATAATTCGCCTATAATTTGCCCATAAATCACCCATAATTCACCCATATTTCACCTATAATCCGCCCATAAATCGGCTATAATTCACCCATAATTCGCCTATAATTCGCCTATAATTTGGCCATAATTCGCCCATAAATCACGCATAATTTGCCCATAAATCTGCCATAATTCGCCTATAATTCAGCCATAAATCACCCATAATTCACCTATAATTCTCCCATAATTCACACATAATCCGCCCATAATTTGCTCATAAATCACCTATAATTCGCCCATAAATCACCCATAATTTGCCCATAAATCTCCCATAATTCGCCTATAATTCAGCCATAAATCACCCATAATCCACCTATAATTCTGCCATAATTCGCCTATAATTTCCCCATAAATCGGCCATAATTCTACCATAAATCACCCATAATTCACCTATAATTCTCCCATAATTCACCCATAATCCGCCCATAATTCGCTCATATATCACCTATAATTCGCCCATAAATCACCCATAATTCACCTATAATTCACCTATAATTCTTGTATAATTCACCCAGAAATCCCCCATAAGTCACTCATAAATCGCCTATAATTCGACCATAAATCGGCTATAATTCGCCCATAATTTGCTCATAAATTGGCTATAATTTGCCTATAATTCGCCCATAATTCACCCATATTTCGTCTATAATTCGCCCATAAATCGGCTATAATTCACCCATAAATCACCCATAATTCGCCTATAATTCGCCCATAATTCACCCATCATTTGCCCATAAATCACCCATAATTCACCTATAACTCGCCTACAGTTCACCCATAATTCGCCTATAATTCGAAGCCCTGTTGTATCTTGATAATACCCTAAGTTTGCCAGTTGGCCTCCATATCAACAATATTATTTTCCAGGTACAAGGTTCAGAAATCTGTTCGCATGGCTTTTCTCCAGGAGTTGGTATGTGGTACAGAGCAGCAGTACCTCTTTTTCTAAGCCCAGTCTTTCAGAAATCACTATTACCCTTCAAATATTTGGTATGGGAATAGATGACCAATTCAGTACTGTCAAGTACCTTCTTCCGTTACTGAAATTTTGAAAACAGTCCCCAAACTGGCACTGTCTGTGACACTCCAATTGTCATCATTGTGTACTAGAAAACTGAGGTGTCCAGCTATACTGAGACTACTAACAGAGTTTCTTGCAGTTCTTGTGATTATTGTAGCTGTGAATATGCTATTCCAGTTCAGGCACATGAGCCTCAGACTCAGTATGTATAGGTATAATACGCACACCTTACATGGATCTACCTGTTTCTCTTGTGCAAAGTAGAGCAACCACTTCACCACTCTCTTTTTCCACTGGTGATATAAGCTGATACCCATGGCATCATCAGCAATGGCTTTAGCCTGAACTGTCACAGGAACTTGTGGGGATGGCCTGACAAGCACAGAATCAAAAGAACATAAGAACCTAAAAAGGTCCAGCTGTACCCATTATGTCCTGCCACCTGTCTGTCCATCCGAGAGAGCACTCTCCATTAAAGAAAGTTGGTGGAGAACTGAATATGGTGATCTTCACAGTTTGCATTAAAAAGGAAGTGTCCCTGAAGGAGCCCATGCACTCTCACTCCTCCATCTCAAGCAGCATCTTTATGGTCATTTGTGTCCAAACCATTTACCACTCACCAGGGGCACATACTTAGTGATGAATTCCCAGCCCTAACTCAAGTTCTGTGTAATGGACTCCCCCATCAGACAGCTGTGGTTCAGACATGCAAATTGAGCTGCCTGTGACTTTTCCAGTCTCCTTCTTCACCTATACAACTGAACCTGGCTCTGACTATTCCACCAACCACAGCCACATATTGCTGCCAGCAAAATTCTGAGTTTAAGTTTACTTCCTGCACATATTTACAAGGGTCTTGTCTTCTGAGGCCCCTTTGGAGAACTGACACAATAGAGAAATCACCCATTAAATAAAATATAATCACCTTCTCTTGTGGTTCCCAAAACAAGGATTTTCTGGGGAGCCAGCCAAAGGACAGAAGAGAGTGAGAAATGTGCTGTAATCTTTCAAGATCCGAGCATGGGATAGTCCCTGGACAGATATACAGAGCACTGTAAAACCTTTCTGTATTGTCTCTCCTTCCCTTAGGAGGTGAAGCACTGAACCTGACTCCAGATATTGTTCCAATTCTTTCAAAGCATCACAGCTGGTGACTGTGTATTCTGCAGCCTTCATCCCTTATCAAGTATGCAAATTAAAATTTAGAGTTAAACTAAACTTTGTTTTGTCAGAAATAGGCTTATCTTGAATTTCCCATTTGGTTTCTGAATCGCCTAATGAAGAAAAATTCAGCAAAATGTCATAGGGTGATATTGCAGAGTAAAACTGTGACAAAATAACTAGTGACTCACAGACTGCGGTAGGAGTTTTGTTATATCCAGGCTCTGAATAGTGAAGAATAAAGGAACAGTGAAATAAACTAGGTGTTGAAGATTTTGTGGCTGACTACTAAACAGCTCTCTGGTTGTTAAAAGCAATGTTGCAAAACTAGTGCAGAAATTATATGCTGTAGAAATAAATCAGATCCTAGGGAACCAGGTGAAACTCTAGATTCCAGAAACAAAAGGATGGAGCACTATGAGTAGCTAACATACTCAAAGAAAAAAGTCCTTTATGGATTCTTGGCCTATATTCAAGTAAAACAGTACTTTTCAACTGATCTTAAATCTTTTTTCACCTTTATTCTAGAAAGAGTATTGTAGTTCATAAGAAGCTTGACAGCTGGAGCACATCAGCTGCTTTAGTTTGGAAAGGGTATGATTGCAGAATCCTACATACTTGACAGAAATTGCTGTCTTAAATAGAAAAACTATTCTTAATCTAGAGGACATCAATATTTGTTTCAGTCCTGAAAAATCTGATAAACACAGAGGAATTATTTGTTATGAATATCAAGTAGCTGTCTTGACACTTTATTACAGTACATTTTTTGCTTTTCCTTTCCTTCTCAATGGGGCATTGTTCCTTTTTTTCATCCCGTTGTCTTTACTGGGACTTTCTCATTAGATCCAATTTATTTTCTTTGAATTCTGTGTGTTCATTCCATTCCATGTTTCCAGCTTTAATATCTGTTAGGCCAGGACTCTGAAAGTAAAATGGCATATATTTACCTGTAAATTCAAAAAAGTACAACTTGGAGAAATTAGTTTTCCATGTTTTAGGCTGAATCTGAATGAGTTATTTTCTCTGATGTTGAAATTTCTGACTCATTCACTCTCTTTTTTTCTTTTTTAATTTGCTTGGTATGACTTTTCAGAGTCACTATGAATTTATCATCACTCCTGGGCATACCATATTTAATATTAATCCTTTCGTCCTTTGTTGAACAGGAAATTACTTATTCTGAATAGCAGAGCAAAGTTATTATTCAGCTATGAGTGAAACACAAGAATCCAGGGCTCCTAACTCTCATAACTGTACTGTGAATCTTGTGATAACAAGTAGCTCTTTAAAAGCCTTTTTATTTCAAGTCTTGTAAATATGTGACAGCACAGATCCATGAGAGCCTCAGCCTTCACTCAGAACTCAGGTAAGCAAATACAAGGGAAAGAGCCAAATGCCCAAATGTACCTTTTATTGCATTTATCAAAGCTTTTTGAAATCGAGTTAATTATTTTGAGGGACCTTACATACAGTGTTCAAGCACCAGATGTGTGATGATTCTGGTGGTGTTGATTTCAATTTCTTCTGTTGTTGAGACTGTCAGTGTTTGGAAGCTAGTGGTTTTACCAATTCAAATCCTAATCAGAATCTGCTTCTGTTACAGGAACAATGGAAGAATTCAAGACAAATTCTCACTTCTTGAATATTTTCTGCTTGAATTTAGGGACAGAATTTTAGTGCTGATTTCTTTATATGAGTGAGGTGTTTATAATGTTTGATGGTGATTCATGAAGCCACAAAACCATTCACCATAGATTTGTTCGAGCACTATAGGAATAATTGATGTAATTAGCACATTGAAGGACAGTGAAAACTGGAAAATAAGAAGGCATCATTCACTAAAGCAACAGATTGATTTTTCAGTATGTGTTTCAGTGCTTTTATCAATACCATGTGTTAGTGCTTTTGGATGATGTCATTATCTAGTCTGCTCTTTGCTGGCTAAATGTCAATATAAACTAAAATATCTGAACTTATTAGTGCTTTTAAACAACTACAACAACATGTTATTATTGCCAGATACTATTTGACAGTCAAAAGAGTACAAGCAAGCATGGTGAAATGAAATAGATCACATAGAAATTATATATAAAGCAAATAATTTCCCCCCTTTCTTGGCAATTTTTTTAGTTCTTTTAGAGGCACCTTCCTTTCATGTACTGCCTTCTTCACTTCACAGAAGAGACAGGGAGATAGGCAGAATACACACACATAGATAATTTCCTTAACTTGCTCTTAAATCTTTGAATGATTTTCTCAGAGTTTTCTAATCTGGTCAACCAAGACATAAAGAATAGCTTTTGCTCTGAATATTTGAGCCTCTATTGTCAGTATGTGGCTAAGTTTAGGCAAACATAAATATGAACTGAGACACCTGAAATAAAATGAACATCCATCTATGTTAAAATTCAGGATAATGGTTTTTTCTTGTGTTAAGACTAGAAATATTATCAAGGTAAAAACTGGATTAAAGATCTTTTGTAGAGTATGAACGTTTTCATATTTCGTTTTGCTTAAAGGCACCATTGCTAAAAACACAGGTGAGTATCCTCCATCTGCAGTTTGTTTGAGGCCTGCGGACTACAGAAAAATTATCCCAGGAGAGGAACATGTAGCTTTTAAAGTAGCCAGAATCCTACTTCATCGGGATGGGAAGAAAGATGAGCCAAAATTGTGATAGTACGTGCTGGGATTTTTCATCAAGTGAAATCCACAATTTAGGACAAATACAAGATGAAAGAAACAGTATATTAGAAGTCTTTAAATCAAGCTGAAATTAATAAAAACCTGTCTTCACATCACAGAGGTTTTAAATTAGTCTTCACTGCAGATGATTCTTCCTACAAGACTTTGATTTTCTTGTTATAACTTTCTGTTATAATGTTCTTGTTATAACATGTTTATATGTTATGGAGTAGGCTTTAAAATAAGTAATAGCATTGTATAAATTATTTGTAAATCTGTGAATTATAGGAGAATTTAATCCCTTCCAATAAAAATAAAAATAAACAAATAAAGCAAAACTTATAGATTTAATCAATGAAGACCTAGATAATAAGTCTCACTTTAAATAGACAAGCAATATCCAAAACACATTATTTATTGATTGGTTGAGGCAAAGCATTATCCTTAAGAGAAAGTTTTGCCCTTTTAGTAGAATTAAATAAGTAATGAAAATAATATTTAGAAAAGACTTTTGCATAACAGAGCCAGAAGATGACTTTCCCTTGATAACTGTTTAACTAAGCCCAGCTGCTTCCATCACTTGCACCTGGGTTGTTGTGAAGGTGGCAGCAGCAACTCTTTGAACTAAGGGAAACGAACCTCAATGGGGACATCTGTGGTACTCAGTGACCCCTGAGAATGCTTTGGGGTGGCTTAAACTTTACCCTTATTATACAGTACTCAAATAGGAGCTACTTGGACATTCCTGGATTAGCTGCTATATTCATAATTAATCCACAAAGGTCAGGAGGTGATGCTGCTCAGAATGACCAGGTTTGCTCCATTTTTATCTTCATGCCATTTTTTGGCGCCAAGTGCTCTGGGGTTTGGATGACCTCTTTGGTTTTTATACACTGGATAGATCCAGCAGTGAAATTCTGGCACCGGATGAGGTCCCTCATGGCCAAGTTGTGACTGTGCTGTCTGTTCTGCTGGGTCAAAATTGCAAATCTATCAGAGAAGACAGATGTTATAATAGACTCTATGGTTCTCTGTTAGGCAGGAAACCAAAAGATGAAAATACAGTGTATAAGAAAAGCTGAAGGAAATGCCCAAGTGGGTATGGCAGGAAAAGAATGTAATACAGCCTGTGAGTGGAGGAGAGATAGTTGATGAAGGACTGTAGAACTTCACTAACTTCAAGCTGATAAGGTATTATTATTATTGTCTTTGTCTTTATTGAGGAAAAATAACAGTAAATTTTGACTACAAGAAAGTGGTTTGGCTCTTGAACTTCACCTCTCCAGTGCTCCTGTGGGGTGCATGTTTTGTGACTATGCTGTACTCTCATGGATCTGGCTGTAGCTTGCACCCCAGCAATGAGTGGAAGTGAGACAGAGGGATGTCCTATTGAAAACTCTCAATTCACTGAAGGAAGACTCTAAGCATCCATGTGGAGAAGATGTGCTGGTGATCCTGAGTGGAGCTGTTTCATGAAGGCTGGATAGACAGAAAAGAAAGAAACGATTTCAGATACACTTCCCAGGTCTTTGCCTGAAGAGTTATTCTTATTTCCTAGCTCTAGGCAGTGCAGCATGTGCATTTGATTGGTTTGCCATTCTGAGTCACCTAATTCTCCTTCTATAATGATTGCAGGCATCTAATTCTGTATTCTCAGCTAGCAGCTGGTTGTTAAATGCAAGATAACTGAGAGACACCTCCATCCCATGCTGGTTGTAGCCAATGAGAAGAGCAGTCCTTGCTTTCTAGTCCCTGTGGGGAAGGCAAATAGTTCAGCCATGCAATTCATTTCACAACCATGTAAAGTTCACCCCTGATGGGCTTACTGTAGACTGAAAGCAGATATTAACCTTAATCTGTTTTGTCCAAATTTGACCATTTAAGCAGCAGTAGGGGTTTTATTGTATTTGTATTTTGTATCAATCGCATATTTCCATGGTTATAAAGTCTTTTCTAAAAATCATATCTTGACTATGATCTGTATTTTTGAAATACAGATTTTTTTTTAAATTTTGAAAACTTGAAGGATAAATATATTTAAAATATTATGACTAATCGTTTTCACAGAGGAATCCCTGAAATTACTGCATTTCTGTTGGGAATTCTACCAAGAACTTTCCAAGATTTGGCCCAAGCGTAGTATCAGTGGACTCTGGACCAGCACCATCCTACTCTTTGTGTTGGTGAGATTGAACCTTTATGTATATTGACTGATACCAGAATAATGTTTTCCATTGATAGTTTCTCTATGGAGGAGAAATTAATCTCCTAGCCTATTTGCATCTTCTAGCAATAAAGCACAATGTTAATGAGAAAATGAATATTTGGACTTTACACTTTAGCCAGCAATCTATCATTTCTGGCAGCTGTGCTTTTTATTCAGTCCAACTGAAACAGCTTCAGTGACAGCAGCCAGGATCCTCCCCTTTTGTTCAGCTTTTCCATAGAAGGCAAAATGAAATATATGTCTCTAAAGATAGGACAGTACTATTTTGAGTACTTGCTTTTTCATGGGATTATGCCAATAAACAAAAGAAAAATAGTAATTCCTACTTTTATCCTTTATAAGACAAAGCACTCTTTCAGGAATGTCAACTATTTCTTCCTACCTGTTTCTTCAAATTCACATTCTTCCTGTTTCAGTTTTATTTATCCTTCTTAGCTTCCTTTAGCACACACACACACAAAATATGTTAGCTCTATGTTAGATTAGGGCTTTTTTCAAAAACAAAAGTGGTATTTATCTGTTCTAGAAGGTTTTAAAGATAATAGTCCAATTCACAGGTAGAAAACCAACAGTGATTCATATCTTTCTTTGTAAGCAACATCATCCAAAGGGCATTATGCAATTCTAGCTTTCATAGGGTTTTTCTTTTTTTCCTCGGGCATAATGACTCCAGAGAGACCAAACATAACAGTGATCAATTGTGCTGCTTTCTCTTCCATTCCAGTTTTACACAACAAAGGGATACGTTGATTTTATTTGTGATTTATTTATGCTTTATGCAAGCCTCGTTTGTAAAATATTGGCCTGTCCAGTAGGCAATTCTGCTACTGGTGCCTCAGCATAAATGTGTTTTTCTCCTGTAGGAAATTACAAGCAAGGTCATCCCTGGTACTACTGCACTGAAATAAGCAACAATATTGAGAGCTGTAGCCCTTTCTAGTAAAAGCTAGTGAGAATGTTGTTGCTGGGAGCTGGCTATAATGGGATACAAATCAGGAGTCGACATGTTTCTTGTTGACTTTGAGCCAAATTTAAATGTGCACCAGTTCAGAACTGAAGTCTTTTAAAGCATTGAGCTGGCAAACCAGTGAAGAGTTAGAGCATTATGCTTGAAAGTGAAACACTTGCCTCTCATACCTTCTCCCAGGACTGTAACATAAATAAGATCAATGAATAACATGACAGGATGAGTGAATCTGGCTCGGTTAATCAAGAGAGTGAAGAGATACCTGTTCTTGGGAAACCCCTGAGGGCTGGGTCTCTGAATATACTGCAGCCTGTGAACCAAGAGCAAGGCATCCTTGCCCCATGGTGGTGGGGCATGTTTGAAACTGCCCCTTGTAACACAGTGTACCACCCTCAGCAGTGGTTCCTGTTGAGTGGCTCAAGGCATCAGCCTGTTCTGAGAATCATGGCGTCTCTTCTGAAACCCATTTCCATAAGGTCATTGAACACATTGGCAACCATGGGATGATTCTCTCTTCTCCACAGATGCCGGAAGAGTAGAAACTAGGTGTCCCAGTGACCAACAATACGATAACAGAACAAAAGGGTGTATCTCCCTCACCCAATAGTGCCATCTACTCACATGCAACTGCAGAGCCCCCTGCCCATGACAGCAATCAAATCCTGTTCTGCAAAATCCTAAAGCTCAAAACATCCTGACTGACTCTGGCCCTTTGTCCTCTCACCCAAAACATACACAATCTGCTAAAACTTTTTTTTTTTTTTAAATTCTTCACGTTAGTAACACAGATCTCATTACCACAAAATGGTTACAATATCCTCTTTATAGCTACAAATATCTCTGGCATAAGATGCTTTTAATTACTTTTATTCTCAGTGATGAATATGTGAAGGCAGTAATACATTATTAGCATGCAACTGGAAAAGAAGTTAGAAACCAACATGCTGCTCATTTTTTCCTCACTTCTTGAGAGGGGCCTTCTGGTTCACAGCAATAACAAGATATGTATCATGTATCTTGTAAAGGGTTGATCTTGTCTGAACACCAAGTGCCCGCCCAGTCATTCTATCCCTCTCTTTCCCACTCAGGCAGGAGGAAGAGAATAAGATGGTAAGCAACTCATGGTTTGGGATAAGACAGTTTACCAGAAGCCAAAGCAAAGCACCCACATGCAACAGCAAAGCAAAAAATAACTAGTTTATTCTCTACTTCCTATCAGCAGCCATGTCCCACCCTGTCCCAAGAAGCAGGGCTTCAGCACACTCACTGGTTTCTTAGCAGGCAGCCATTGGAAAGAAAGAATGACACACACACACACACACATCCCTTTTCTCTCCTTTCCTTAGCTTTTATATCTGAGTTGACATCATATGGTATGGAATATCCCTTTGGTCAGTAACCCTGCCCTCAACTGGGGAATGCTACAGTCCCGATGCTGTGCTCAGCAGTAGTCAAAACATTGGTGTGTTATCAACAGCCTTCTAGCTACCAATGCAAAGCACAGCACTGTGAGGGCTGCTATGGAGAAATGGACTCCATCTCAGACAGACCCAATGCATATCTGAACAGGGGACAACTGTGAGTATTTTGCCAATTATTAAAAAGACTCCAACATACAACCTACTGTTCATTATCTGAAAAATGAAGGTTTGTGTTTCAACAATGGGACAGCTAATTTAAGACACTTCTGACCCAGATTTGTAATCTACTGGATTGTTTCAAGTGAGTAATGCACAATCTATTTATGAGATCCTTATTAAATCAATATTTGCATGGTTTAAATCCCCTCGCAGTAAATTCACAGGGGAAACTCAGGTGCTCTTGTCACCCAGTGGGTAGCAAGTTTGGGTTAATGTTCACAGGAGTGATAGTCTGGCCTAGTTTTCCATAAGTAGTAACTGATTTTGAGATGCAGATAGAGCTTGCTGTAAAATGGAAACTCATCTGACCTATTTTAGTCTTCTGCTTTTGGATGATGTGACAAGTATCCCTTTTCCATAATTCATTTTTCATAGCTGGCTTATTGAGCAGTGTAGATTTTCAACATCTGTAGTTACTTTATGTAAATCCCATTGTAGGGTCCAATTAGGACCTGGGAAGATCATCACTAAGTATTTTGATAGAGTTGCAGTGTTGTATCTACAATTTGACAAAGCTGGCAATAGGTGGTCATGTGAAGGCATGTTCCAGTGGTCATTTCAGTACATGCAGTTTTCTGCCTCTTTTTAAATAAGCTAATTGCTATAGCAGCAATCAGCATCGCAAACATCAAGACAATCCTTCTGAAAGGTCTCTGAAGACTATTTCCTGGAAATGATGAAAGCTGGGTGCTTAACTTCTCAAAAAAGTTCAGTGAATAAGAAATGTTTTAAAATATCTAGCTAAATCTGTTATTTTCAGATGTAAGCTAGGCATCTTGAAAGTTTGCCAACTTTGACTTCAAAGGCAGGACCAAACAAAATCAAAGAGGCGGCCGATATACATAGATTTGTCAAACTAATTTCCTGGGGCAGTAGCCGTAAGAAATAGAATTCGGATGGAGTGTACTAGTTCTACCTTGGCTTTGCTTTCATTCTTACATCCACTCTACTTTTACTTGTAAGTTGGAGCATTGTTTCAGGAATGGGCTGTGTTTCGTGTCCGTGTTTTGTGACACTCGGTGTCATGGGGTTCCAGTCTTGGCTAAAGTCTTCCCCCTGTATCATCATGAAAGAAATGGTCATACATAAAATACCAGTTTCTGAACAAGATATTTGCTATTCTAGCTTGAACTGTCAGTTCAAATCATTTTACTTTTTTTTCTTGCTTCTCAATGTCACCTTCAGATTTAGGTGCATTTTTCCTGTACCTATGCAGTGACATCAGTGCCTTAACATATTTTTCATATGAAGCAACACAAAAAGCACGTTCAGAATAAGTCCCTTAGAAGAAAGTACTATATAGGTTAATATTGCTTTGGAACCTTTTTCAAGGGTGCATCTAAACCCTTGAGAGAATAAATTAAATTAAATGTCTTCTAACTCTAACAGGACCCTAACTCTATAAAGAAGAATACTGTCAGCCTTAAGTATCTTGTGCTCCAGTTGCAATTTGAGTATGCTGACTTACACAGTAGAATAAACAAGAAGATTTCAAGTTTTATTATTACTGATATTATTCATCAAAGTGTTAGAGTTGTCACTTCAAAGTAAAAGGGCTGCCAAACTCAGTAAGAGTAGACAGAAAGGTTATTAATATAATGGACATACATGCTTAGAGGCAGATACTTCTTTGCATCATTAAATCCTTAGACACTTTTACAAGAAGGAACAAAAATAGTAGTAATAATAATAGTACTTTAATAATAATTATTATTATAATAGCTACACATTTTGATCATAAAATCCATTTTGGCAATGTAGAAAAATTTGGAGTAAAATACATATATTCGTGGACATGTTTCTTTGAGAGGTAGGAAATTTTGTATTGAAACAGATAAGGAACCAAATGTCAGGATATATAGAAAAAAAAAACCCTAATCTACAATTCAGCTGCTTTGTCATTGGCAAATATATATGCAGAGATGTCTGATATTTGTTCCAGGACTGTCGTCTCTGAATGGCAAGGCTTTATTTAACATGCTCAGGCATAACTAACAAGTGAGGACCTTCTACCCTGACCTGTGAAGTCTTCCAAGGCCTGAGACAGGATATCTGTGACCTCATTTAAAGGGAACATGTCTAATGCAATTTACATTCAGCAGAAGTCAAAGGGATAAAAATAGGGGAAATCAGATGGAATTTTTCACATTAAAAATGCAATAACTCATAAAAAAACCACATCTCAATGCATTCTGAAACTTCAGTTACTGGAATTCTGGTGTGAAGTGTTTTTATATTGCTGCTAGTCCTACTTTTCTGTCCAACGGCAGTCTCAGGTGCAGAGATAAGCCCAGAATCTTTTCTTTGACCATGGATATAGTAATGTTACTTCATGACAACAAGTAGTTTAAAAATACAGAGAAGAGGACAAAGTCAGTATACCAAAGCAGTGTCCATGGGCATCAAAGGTCAGCTCTCTGGACCCATCAGACTGAAGCATCTGGAATCCCTACTCACTTTGGATGATGTTTCAGGAAATGATAGCACAAGGACAGAGTAGCAACTGGGTGAGGATTACAAGCCAAAGCCAGAGTTGCCTGGCAGAGGCCAGATGTGCAGCTGACATGAGCATCCAACTCAGCCTTCACTGTTGGAGTAACACCAATGTCAAACTTTCGGTTTGAGGATTTTTGCCTCTTCGAAAAATTGTTATCACAATAACAATAAAACAAGATAACAAGAAAAAATGAGTATTTGTGTGTGTGTGTGTGAGTATGTGCGACTACTGAGATTGTTAGAAAAATTACATTCAGAATAAGTAAATGCTGCCCTTTTTAAAATTTCATACTTGACTTAAAGCTATAAATTTCCTTTTAAAATATTTTGTTGACTATGTGAACCATAAACAATTTATACAGTGACTGGAAGAAAGAGAAAAATGTTACTCAACTTCAGAAAGGATAAAAACGAGAATCCCAACCACTGTCTTATCAGCCTCACCTCTGTGCCTGGAAAGATATGGAACAGATTCTCCTATAATCTATGGTAAGGCACATGGAGAAAGAGGTTGATTTGGGACAGTCTGCATAGCTCCACCAAAGGCAAGTCCTACCTGACCGGTCTGGTGCCCTTCTATGATGGAGTGAATAAGTCATTGGACAAGGGAAGGGCTACAAGTGGCATTTATTTGATTTTCTGTAAATGGTCTCCCACATTATCCCTCTTTCTACATTGGAAAGAGATAGATTTGTTTGGTGTACCTGTTGGATGGATAAGAAAAGTGGTCACATCCAGGGGGTAGTGGTCCATGGTTCAGGGTCCTAGTGGGCATCAGTGACAAGTGGTGTCCCTCAGGGTTCCACATTGGGACCAGTGTTATTTAATATCTTTGTTAACATCGAAAACAAAGAGATCAAGTGTACCATAAGCAAGTTTGCATGCAACACCAATCTGAGCAGTGTGTTTTGACACACTGAAAGGATGGGATGCCATCCAGAGGGACTGGGACAAGCTCAAGAAGTGGGCCCATGGGAATCTCATGAGGTTTAACAAGACCAAGTGCAAGGTGCTGCACCTGGGCAAGGTATCAATCCAGCCTGAAGGATGAAAAGATGGAGAGCAGCCCATCCGAGAACATGGGAGTGCTGGTGGATGAGAGGCTGGGCATAACCCAGCAATGTGCACTTGCAGCCCAGAAAGCCCTTCATATCCTGAATATGCATGGCCAACAGGTCAAGGGAGGTGATTCTGTCCCTCTACTCCGCCCTAGTGAGAACCCACCGTGAATGCTGCATCCAGCTCTGGGGTCCCCACTACAATTAGGACATTGATGTGTTGGAGCGAGTCCAGAGGAGGCCACCAAGTTGATTAGAGGGATGAAGCACCTCTCTTATGAGGAAAGTCTGAGAGATTTATTGTTGTTCAGTCTGGAAAAGATCACATTCGAGTGACCCAATTATGGTCTTCCAGTATATGAAGGAAGATGACAAGAAATATTTACAAGAGCATGTAGTGAGAGGACAAGGGAGCAATGGTTTAAATTGAAAGACGGTAGGTTTAGATTAGATGTTAGGGAAAAACTTTACTGTGAGGGTGGTGAGGCACTACAGCAGGTTGCTCAGAAAAGTTGTGGATGCCCTATCCCTGGAAATGTTTCGGGCCAGGCTGTATGGGATTCTGAGCAACTTGATCTAGTGAACGGTGTCTCTGCCTATAGCAAGAGGATTGGAACTAGGTCCCTTCCAACCCAAGCCCTTCTGTGATGCTATAATACTGTGATTCTATGATAATGAATTATCTGAAACCATAACACTGTTCCTGTGAGTAGCTGATAGGATGATTGTGTGGTCTATGTATATGCAAACAGATTAATGCAGTAACCTGGTTTACGTGGTTTTCAAAATATTATACAGCGTTACCTTCTGCAAAGGCAGAAAGATGTTTTTTTCTTAGTTTGTGTAATGGCTTCATCCCAAAATATTGTTAGATACATCAAAAAACATCCACAGGTACATGTCCTGTGAGTCAGGAGTATGGTAAATGCATTGTATTTATGAGAAGGAATGTTTTTGTAGAGTGTAGGCTAAAAAGATATTTTCTAATATACTGTGTCACAAATTAAAAAAATGAGGACACAAATGATAAGTGTAGCTGAATAATTACATCAGGAGCATAAATTTTAAAAAGCCAGAAAAGTCACAGATAGGACACTGCTGAATTTACTGCCTTATTGGTTTCTGTCTCATCCTTAATACTATCTAAATGCTGTTTCAGTATTTGAATTAACTTTTAATTTGAGGAGATCATATATTCATTTATCAACACTCTTATCTTCATCCATCAATGCATTATGCCTGGCAGCTTCATCTCATCCTTAAAGATAACCTTGGACTATGTCATGACTCAATTCTGTATTGCCCCTACAGAGATAATGAATTTACATATATAAGAGGATCATTTACCAGTGGGGGTGGGATATTGTTTTGATCATATCATTTCCATCTGCTACGGGATTACCTCCTGGAGGAGTATTTCTCAGCTATGGTAAGCACGTTGTAGGCACAGTGTAGCAGTGTGTTGTCTGACAATAGAGGAAGAAGACATCATACTGCTTCCACTGCCCCCAGAAAGACAAAGCTGGGGGTATGAACTTGCACCTCTTCACACTGATGCTGGAGAAAGGAGCAAGGATTGGGTAAAGTTCTTCCTTCTCTTACCAAGGTCAGCTCAGCAGGCCTGAGAGGAGGAACACATCTGCATGTTGGAATGGTACAGTGAAATCACAAAGTTAATCTACTTCCGAAAAAGTTCAAACGCAAATGTGACAAAATCTGTTAGATGCTGAAGCAGGTGCTGCTATGAGATGACCTCTTTTAAAAAGCTTTAGGATTCAGCTTAATGGCTCCCAGAAAAGGACTGTGGATGTAGACTCATTAGCAGCCTCCTGTGATGTCTTTGGTGTGCCTTTTGCAGTCCCAGTCTCCCTGGCACTGTGGGCTTTCTAACTTTCTGAACCCTAAGCCTAAGCAGAATAGCACCTTGACTCTGCCCCTGAGGGTTACCATGGCCATGGGTGACCCCAATTGGAAAAGTGCTGTGGCAGCAATGTTGGTGGCCTGCAGTGATCCTGGCATGCCTTTCCCAGAACCAGTGTCCCCAGAGCTGTAGGCTCTATGGCCCTCTTGATCCTAACCCTAACCCTAATACAACTCTAACCCCAACCCTGACCCGAAATCTAATGGGATGTTGGTTCTATAGTGGAGTTTTCAATCTCCTAGGTGCCCCAACTTCAAAAGATATTGAGGCAGCCAAGGTGGTGCCCTGGACTGATGCAGCAGGCACTCATTCCACAGCCCCAGGGTCCTTGGCATGCTGCCCTTTCAGTCTGTCCGAATCCTGACCCAGACCTAACACAATAGGGGCACTGCACCTGAGTTCCCTATGCCCAGGGATGTTCCAGATGAGAAAGGTGTAGTGAGAGCAATTCTTTTGTCCTTCCATGATCCTTTCAGCACACCTATTGCAGCCCCAGTGTCACTGGAAGTGGGGGCCTTGTGGTTCTCACAACCTTAAGCCTAAAGCCTGAGGACACTGTGGCTGAGGTCCCCATTTCAATGGCTGGCCCTGACTGGAAAAGTGTGTATTTAATTAGTGTGAATAACACTATGCATTTCATCATCTATAAACCATAGTTATCACACAAATCGCCGTGAAAAATTATGCACATCAAGCAACTTCATTTGTCTGGAATGGAATTTGGAAAGAGGGAGTGCAGATGGAGGCCTAAGAAAGTACTCTGCAGAGGCACACAGCATGGACCAGGAACAGACATGTGCCAGTTTGAGCACTCCAAGCCTAAGGTTGCCACAGGCGTCAACAAACAAGGTAAAGTAGATCCTGCATATTATATCAGTTATCATATGCTAGCAATACCAAATTTTGCATCAGACAAAAAGAATCACAGCAATATGAGCTGCTTAGGGGTTAAGAGTATTTGCATCCCCTGCCAAAATTTGTGGGAATTGCTACTCTTCCTGTTCTTTGCTCAGTCATGACAGGCAAAATACAGTGATGAGTTTGCAAGAGCAGGACAGTATCTCTTTCAGTATCCTACTGAGTGGATACTGAGTCCAACTTTCAGAGCAGCTGTGTACATGTGTAGCTCAACACGTATGGGTTAAGTACAGTTCCAGGGAATTAATGGAGTCTTGCCATTTCTATCTATTCTTAGTTCTGTGGAAAGCAAATATTCATTCAGCATGTTTGAAATTAAAACTTTGCTGTAGAGATGGTCCTCTAAAAGCCTATATTCTGTTCCCTCGGTGCAACTGTTTTCATACTGGCAGTTCCTCTGTCTCCTCTACTCATGTTCACTGTAACAGGAGATTCAGGTGCATGATACACAGGCACCTGGTTCTGGTGACATTTACATGTTCATGTAATGTGAGGAGAACAACATTTCTATTTATTGCAAATTACTGATTATAGTGTGTTTCCATGTACATTTTTCAAGAGACATGTTTGCACTTTTTTCCCAGCTGTCATAAAAGATAAGCTACTATGACAACTATTTCTAATGCAGCTTGACAAGATGAAACATGCAAAAAAGTAAACATGTTTCCTGTCAATGCCCACTGGTCATAATGACTTCAGGTGTACCTCCCTTAATTAATTACTAACTGATGATAGCTTCCTGATTAATGTCAAGAAACAGGGCACAGTATGGGTACTGTGTATCTATGTGACATAATTTAGGTTGGCATACAAAGTTACAGAGATATTGCCTGTATATCATGCAGTTCCTATTAGATTGTTCCGATTATATTTCTGGTTCTTGCAGGTAGGCAAAAACACAAACTCACTGGAAGAGCTTTTTTCTTTTTGAAGCGCATTAATCAATTTCAGGTCTTTGAAACTGCATTATTCAAAAGGGTGTTCATAAATCTTGGAAATAGAATTTATTTTTCTAAATATCTATATTTTATGAAATGCAGTTTACATTTGCACCTGAGACCATTTTGGTTTCTATGAAAAGATAACAAATTGAATGAATGGACTCTCATTAAGCATAAAATTACTTGACAAGAACTGTTCTGAATCTATTAATCATAATGTAACAGGACTCTAATTTTCTGGCATTCTCAAAATCAAAAGTAAGTATTTGCATCATTTTTCATCATAACAAATGTGATTAATTTTGTTTACAGATGATGAAATACATAGTTATAGTAACTGAATTCTAACTCCACCTTTTTTTTTTTTTTTTTTTGGAGGGGGAACCTCTAAATTGAATAGTAAGGTTGTCTGAAGAAGATTATCTCACAACAGTGCCCTTCCACATGTTACTCACCTCCCTACATAACTTCCATGACCATGTGCAAAAAAGAACAGAAAATCCAATTTATGTGACATAGCATGATAGAGTGAGGCATATCTGTATTTTAAAAAAAAGATTAGGCTCCAGGTGCATTGTAGGAAAACAGCATCATCCCTTCTATTTATCAGATTTCATGTGTGACTGTCTGAAATGGACTTTTTATTTGAATATATTATTTTGTTAATCAGAATGTTTTGGATTTGTCCCCAAGTTGCTTGGTTTAGTATTATCTAAACAATCCAAATTCTTGACACTTGGATCTGTCAGCTAACATGACAGCAGATTATTCAAGGGCAGACAGGTAAATTTCATATTGAACATTAGTCATGGAATCGGAGGGTCTACCTTGACACCAATACAAGCATTTTACTCACATAGTGTCATCCAGCAAGGAATGTTAATTATTAGGATAGGCAGAAAGATAATTCTTATTTACTCTCTCATGGAAACAGATGTTTCTAAAGCCCATTTTGAAGAGAATTTTCTTCATATTGTTTCAGATTCTGATTAAATTAAAAATTTTAATAGGAAAAGAGGGAGTAGGAAGAGTTAAAGAAATAAAACATGCAAGTTAACAATTAATTTCAAACTATATTTTTTAAAAAAACAACACAAAAAACAGTTCCGGTTTTGACCAGCATAACTTATGGCATTCACTGCAATAAATAGAGCACAGTGAACAACATAACCCACAGCTGAGTCAAGGGAGTCAAAACTGAGTGCATGAGTTGTTCACCACAGTAGATTAAAACTCTGATTGACTCACACAGTGGATGCTATCATTACAATTATTTCTCATAGTTTTACAGTTGGGGAAAGAATGTGAATAAGGTTCTTCAGAGAAATTTCCTCTCAGACGGGGAATAGGTTTGATAGCAGTATATAGAACTTCATTGCATCACCTACATGTGCACCCCAGAGTCAGGACCAACCTAGGGGCTTGAGGGAGACTTTCAGCTGAAAGGATTCAAAGTCTCCTCTAGCACAATTTTCCAAGTGTTTGCAAATTCAGTAAACCTCTTTATTGGGGTCCTCCTCCCTGTTTGCTTTTCCTAAGCTAGCAAAGCACATTTGCCAAGACAAGCTGCTGCCGGTTGGAGCACTGACGCCAGCAAAGGTTGGCGTGGCTGCCATGGTTATGCAAGGCTCTGGGCCGTGCCAGCAACAGCAGGGACCAAGGTTCAGCCAGGTCGAGCCTGGAGGCCAATCGAGCATCCCCAGCCAGGGGCTGGAGCCCACAGCAGGCTCTCTGTGATAAGAGCCAGGTCAGTCAACATTTTCTTCCCCCTTCTCTCTCGTTAATTTAATAGAAGGGGTGACATTTAGGGTGAGAATCGACAGTTTTTACCATTGATTTCAATGTGGCAAGAATTTCATCCAAATCCTTCATGCCTCACAGAGGACAATAACACAAAGAACACTGTTTTGGAACAGAGAAAGGCATCGAGTTTGCAAGCATCTTCGTTTATTATGTTTGGGGGCTTCATAATGTAGTCTCCCACTCACTTGTTTTTTTAAATATTAGTTTGGCTTTTGAAAGTTTTGTAACCCAAAATACAATAATTAAAAGTTTGTATGCAATTTCTGAAGCTGGTTTTCATTCCCTAGGGAGTATTAATTCTGGTTTAATTTGTTTTTCATCTTCATTGTGCAAAAACCCACAGTTTTGTTTTTAAAAGGAAGATCAAACTGATACTGGAATATGCGTGTAAGCGTTGGCAGGCATCCCTTGAGGAGGGCTGCAGTCCATGAACTTGGACTTCAAACAACAAATGTGCAGAGCTCACATGAACTTTAAGTTGCCCTTTTATTTGTGATACCCATAAACATTTATGAAGCTTTGGTTTTAATCCCAGGCTATGTTTTTACTTTGGGCCTTTTAATAGTGTCTATTTATATTGTGAAATCATGACAACTGTGTTGTCTTCCCATAAAGCCAAAGGTCAAGGGTCTTCTACAGCAAATACTAACACATGTGAATAACTTCATTCATATGAATAATCAGAATGATTTTAACAGGGAGGTGTTTTTAGGGTCACATTCCCAATATTTTGACATACTTCTTGAAATGTTCTGTGGATAGGAGTCATTGACTTTCATATGGTGATAAAATGCTCTGAACACACAAAAAACACCCCTTCAAAAGATAGGAATATGTTTAGGTTATCAAGTTTTATCAGTTATGGTTTTACTTGTTGGCTTTCTTTCTCTAGATAGAGGGAGTGCTGGAAGAGCACTTAGAGGGGATAAAATAGAAATAGTGCTGATGATTCCTATAAGGTAATGTATGTAATATTCCTCTCCGTTCCCTTTTGAGCCCATGTGTAACCACATGTTTGTGGATCTCAGTGTATTTTTTTACCTTCATTTTCTGGTAAAGCATGATGGAATTAATTACTATTACAACAGTGATGTATTGTGTTTTATAATCTATATTGTGTAGAAAACATTGCTATGATGAAATAAGACAAATGTGTGCAAGAGAACATTCTTTTTAATCATAAGAATTATAAAAATGTATACCTTCTACAATAAATTTTGAAGACTATACCTAGCTGTAGTGCCTCTGTAGTGCATGTGTTGTGAAAGTAAATAAAAGAGACACAAAATATTCTAAATGCACAAGGCATACATAAACTTGAAGGTACTCAGGATAAGCAGCTTGCCTTATAAAGAGAATTTCCTAGTTGTTGGGATACTACAGTGATCCTTAGAAAGGCTTCTGTGAATAAATGAATCCAGGTTTTCCAGTTGTTTGCACAGATTCCAGCTGTGTTAGAATGTGTTAGAATGCAATTCTTGCAAAAGTCTGTCTCAGAAAATTGTATCAGGAAGAAATTGGCTTTATGCTTTCTACTGGAATAAATTGAAGGGGTTTCCATGTTGCATTCTGAACCTTGTCCTCAAAATACATATTCTATGCCTGTGATTTCTGCTGTTAAATCACAGAGAAGCTTTACATATGTTTATTTTTCCTATAAAGGTGGGAAAATTTTGAAAAAGCATAAGTGTAGGTGAAAATCTATGAACATCTTTATCTTTTAAATTTGTAAACATATATTAGCTATTTTATTCATATTACCTTAAGTAATAATGCCACAAAACCAGCAAAGGACCTGCAGCCTAGATGTCATAACCTTCCCCATAGTAAAAAGTACACTTCTTCCATTAACATGGAGTCATGTGCATGGTCTGTCCAGTCATATACAATGTCATTTAAGGTGTTCCATCATTCATTGTTTGAGCTCTCTTCTTTAATCTGATGAGGTACCCAGGGAAAAAACAATGATAGCCAAGGCATTAAAATGTAATCAAGATATGCAAATTCATATCTAAATGTTATTTGCTTGGAAAGAGAAATTAATCTAGGCATGGTCAAATAAACAGTGTGTAATATGGATAATTAATCACTAAATTAGCAGATGTAGTCCCATGAGAAGATTATACAAATGAAAAAAGCCTCCATCTACAGTCACAATTAGACTATTTAAGACCAAACTGTAAACAAAACCAAACCTCTGGGAGCACCATAAAACAAGCGATTCTAACTTAGAGGGTCATCCTCCAAATTTTACAGACAGATTTTCTAAGTTTTATTTTTCCTGGTTTACAAAAACTGATTTATTTTTCCACTGACATACCAGGCTCACTGAATAGCCTGCATTGTGAAGCATCACTAATGTTTCTTTACACAAGACTAAACATCATACATTCCAAATCAGCAGTTAAAAGAGGTAAGGACTAAAGGATAAATCCTTGGCCCTGGGATCCAGTCCATGTAATAGGGATGAATACTGCAGAGTTATGTTAAGTGTCTTCTGTGATTGTAGAAGATATCTATGGCAGCTTCAGTTGCTGCTTCACACTTGTGTTTCAACAACAGTTCAGTCAAGTCTCCTTTTGTGTTATTTCTCTCAACGTAGTATTTTTCCCATATTTGTAATATGTTCTGAAAATAATTGTTCTATCTTTTCTGAAAAGCTAATCAAGCCATTTTCTTTCTGCTGGTTAATCCAAGCCAGTGAGGCCAAGAAAGCCTCATATGGACTGGGTTGGGGTATGGGACTACCTAGCCTGTGACACCACATGGTCTCCCCTGAAGCTGTGTGTTGCACTAAAACTGTGGCCCAATCTAAAATACATAAAACGTTGTCCAGTTAGGAAACCTGAATCACAGAACAGAGGTATTCAGAGTTTGAAGCACAGCTTCCTTAAGACACCTCAGCAACTCAGAGGTATTCGTCTTAACACTGACTCAACCTGAAGTAAAATATGTTTACTTTTCTAAACACAAGTTTTAGACATTTTTAATGTAAAATTGTAATATAGTCACTCATGTCTTCATTTATGGTGAAAGAAATTGTTCAAATATCAAAATTGGCAAGGATCCTGAATTTCCATCTCCAGATGAACTCCACATCACTAGTTCCATGGAACAGCCTCAATGCATCCTGAGCCAAGAAAAAGAGAGCTTCTTACTTTGAGTCACTGGGTATTTGTCAACATATGCACTTATGATGGAAGATGCATTTGAAAACACAGCACTGGGACAATACAGCTTAAGACAGTCTTGTCCTAAACTGTCACAGAGAGAGAGCAGAAGTTGACTTAGTAAGAAAGAGGAGTTTGCTGCTATTCTGAAATATCTTTTGGTCTTCTGATGCTCTGGGCCATGACTGGCTTCTAGTTGTTCTATGTCTGTTCAGAATATGTTGCACTCGTTTTGTTTAATTTAAAGTTTTAATTCCTTTTTTTGTAGCTATTTGTGTGCATATTTTGATAAGATTTTCAATAACTCCTTTAAGCAGGTAAATAGCATCCATGCTTTACGGCTCTTAAAGCAGCACAGTAACAATAGCTTTTCATGCAGAATAGTCTTTCTTTCTCCCAGGCAGTTTCCTGACACATTGCATGCAATAGTTTCATGTTGTGTTACCAATGCAATGAAATACATGCCTCTTGCAAACTACAGCATAAGCTTTCTCACTAGGGTAGAATTCATTTTTAAACCTGAGCAAATGTGGCCCAGGAACTTCAAAGGAGAAGCCCCAGCCACACTAGATCAGGATTGCAGAAACTGCTGTGTAAATTTTTGTCTTCACTGATATTTAGCCCCTAACAAGAGGTCATTTCTCATTAAGGCACATTAATTTAGTCTACACCAAAGCTTCCAGCATTATCTTGTGTGTTTTGCAAGTGCAGGACCAAAGTATACTCAAGGTTTCCTCATGCTGTGACAAGCCATGTATTCTGGAAAATGACAGGTGTCCTACCTGTGCTTGTATGCCATGGAGAAATTGCAGAAAATGAGAATGCAGGGAAAATGAAGTGTGGGACTGCAGTTGGCAAATTTCTTGTGCTTCCATGAGCTTAAAGCCATGATGTGTTTCTAGGTGCCAACCAGGTTGTAAGGCAAACAAGGGCTGTGGCTGGACTGTCCATGAGTGTTAAAGTACAGATGGCTGATGACTGTGGGTTTGAGGACTATTAATAAAGGTTTTAAAGGGTCACAATCAACTGTGAATCAGATCAGAGGTGTACGGCAAGGTTTAGGAGCCTGTTTGTGAGCAGGGCTCACTGAAGTTTCAAAAGCTAGTTGCTCAGTAGGGTTATCACCCCTTCATGGGTAAGATATGATGCAAATTCATTTCCTCTGAAATGGAAAATTCAGACACTGCTGGAGCTGCAGGTTTATGAAGCCAGTCTCAACTAAATTGAAACACAGTGATTCTTGGCTTGTACCAGCCCCATTGAGTTTCCTTATACCTGGATAACTCTTCCTATGTTGAGGAAATCTATTGTGCTCACAGTTGCATGCTGCCCATGGCTGACTTTTGAAACAAAATTTCAGAAAGGGAGTGCCAAGGAGTCCTGACAGAAGCACTCCTTCAACCATCCATCTGACAGTCCCCAGGGCAGTTAATCAAGCAATGCCCTTTTCTCATTTAACATACCCAGCGTTGCTGCAACTGTTGCATGTTAACTACTGCACTCTTATGTATATAGGTACACACTAACTACAATGACAGGTCAAGTCGTGTTCTCTGTTATGCCCAGTTTAAATCTGGAGGAATCTTTTTTGCAAGTGAGCTCACCCTGCCATTGAGAAATGACAACATCAAAATGTTGGTTATATAAACACCAGTAACTGATCGAATTGAATTATTGTCTTTTATATAATTCTTTGTTATAGTTTACCAAAACGTAATTCCAAATGAAATAAGAAATCTGCAATAAGACTTGCAGGGGAAAAGAGCAGGCAAATTATATTGACAGCATTTTCCTAAATTATTATTAGATAATGCCATCCAGCATATCTGAGTAATGTTTTGAGGTAAAATTACTCTCTTCAAGGAAATATTTTAATTAAGATAAAATTGCTAACTTGCAATTAAATTCTTGGATTAGCAGTCTTTGTCATGGAATTATTTTCCTACTAATAGTGTATACAAGTTAAAAACAGTCAACCAATATTTACTTATGCCATGAACACGCTACCTTGTCAAAAGTGCACAAGAAGGAGTTACCTGTTTATCACAAATGCCAGCAGTAATGGCAACACACCAAGAGGAACACCTTTTCAAACTGTGTGATTACTGAGTCTGATTACTAATACACATCAACCATTTCATTCTTCCAGTGCTCTCATTTACAATAATAAATCATCAATGCTTATAGGAAACGATTGGACCTGATCTAGAAAGCAATTTAATGGGAAATTGGATAGCAAAAAAGAGATGATGATTTATTTTTAATGGCAGATGCCTCATTAGTTATGATTTATTTAGATGACCTTCCCAGTATTATGGTATTTTCTCATCTGGTATTTACCTCCTCTCTGCACCCCACTTCACTTAAAATCTTGTGTACTCCAAAAACATCAGAAGTAAATACTGCTGATCAGGTGCCTCATCCTGCAGGCTCCTTTTGGTTAAATCCATTACTTTTCATGCTCCTGCCTAGGTATGGAATAAGCACAAGAGAGACTCCTGGATCATCATTACAAATCTCTAAATATCCCTTATAGGATGCTAATGATCAAGTATCCTCAGGCAAAAAAAGAAATTTTGTTATTTTTGATTGATTTTTTTTCACTTGACTTACTGGGATTTTCAGATCAGTGGTGAAAGTGACATTTCATTTCACCTGAAATGCATTGAATAATCTCCCTGGCTCTCACAGGAATTAAGAATGCCATGCTTGAGTCATTATTTAAAATGCACAGCTTTTAATATTATTGGATTACCTCTTCCAAAGAAATCAGGTTAATGATTAGGTGTTTAAACTGAGCATCTAAGCAAGCAGTCCAGAGAGTCATACCCAGACTCTATTAAGCAAGAAGAAGAAAAACAAGAACCACAAGAAGAAAAAAATCTAATATCTTTGTTTCAGGAGCACGGCCAGCAGGCTTACAGGTAAGCAGAGGCAGAAGGGGTCTCTTCACTGATGTTCCAACTCTCTCCAGAGATATGAATCCCACCCACTGCAAATCTGAGAAGTAGCAACTTCCACTGTCAAACTACATTGAGTTCTTTACAATCTACTTTTCAAAATAAGTCTAGCTTTATTGCTATCTTTCATTATTTTCCCCCATCTACTGGTCTACACTATTAAGAGAATTAAAGTGAATTAAGTGTGATTAATTTTTCTGAGTTCTTTCTGATGATTTCAGAGAGGTCACAGAGTTGGAATTCATACTCAAATTAGTCCTTGCATTTGTTTTCAAAGCTGTGCTTTATGTTTCACCACCTTATGAATTTCACGGCCTTCCCTGAGGAAGCCAGTAAATCCTGTAAAATTCGGTTGTGTTTTTGGTTTTATTGCAAAAGTAGTTGAGGAAAACAAATTGTAACATGTATGATAGAATGTCCTGTCTGAGCAGAAAGCTCATATTAAATAAGCCCCAAATTTTATTTTGGCTTTTTCTTGTTAGTGTCATTTTTATCAAACAATTCATTCTTATGTATTGCCAGTTTCTTGTAGATAGATTCTAGCTGAATATTTTCAAGCCATCACAGCACTACAGAGGGACTTAGATTCCACCATGTTAACATAAGTCACCCTATTTTATATTCCTGCTCCCAGAGATAGAATTCAGATCACCACCTCAAATCACTGCAGGCTACAGCAAACATCTTGCCACAACTTTAAGGATGGAGGTTCAAAGCTTTTCTGGCTTCATGCAGTCGCCAGTGAGCACAACTGGTCACTCTGTAGCAGCCAATGCAATATTAAACATGGGTTTTTCCAGTGTTCTGTCAGCTATGAACACTGATACACTTTAAACTCCTAATCCAGAGTTGGGTTTGGAGATAATCTGGGAATTCCTGCATGAGAAAGATAGACACAGCCTGGAGCTAAGTGATAAGAAGAATGATGTGCCCTAAATCTTGTGACCTCTAGTGCACTTAACTCCTTGCTAAATGCTCCAACAAATTCTACCTGATTAAGCTGGTCTCCCAGATGTGGTACTGAAAGTAGGATCATAAATACTTCCAAAAAATGAAAGGGAGTTGGTGTTTCCTCTTCAAAAAAAAAATGAAACAGAGTTGATATTTCCTCAGGTCAATTCTTGCAGGTTAAGTTTATGCAGTGACAATAGGAAGCCAGGATCCTTTTTGTCCACTGCTGCCCTTTTGCACAAGGCTGCAGATTTAAGCTCTCTTTCCCACTCACATTTACAGCAGATACCATCTTCCCTATGTCTTTCTGCTTTGAGCAGAAGAAATTGGTAGGATAACAGGAAACAAAATTCAGATTTTCCTCAACCATGGTAAATGTTTGAGCCATTATAAGAAGGATCAATGCACTCAAAGTCTATTAGGAAAATGACGAAGTCATTTTCCATGGGGCCTAGTGGCCTCAGAATGAAGTCTCAGAGGAATCTCAGTCAAATTCCTGAAAAGGATGTTTTGGATTTTGGCTTAGGTAGAGTATAAAATGCTGGCTACTCTCCAACTTTTGACCAAGTGTCAAAACTTGCATGTCTTTCATTGAAATATTTTCCTTTGAAAGTTTAGTTTTCAGTGTTTGGCTTTGCAGGCTGCTTGTCAGCTCTTGCCAAAGCACCCTCTCCAAGAATCTGGAAAAAAAACAAACCACCTGATAAAAATGATTACTGGAAGGTATTTATGTCATCAAAGCCCTACAGAGAAGGAATTTTTTAATTCAAGGTGTCTGAGAACACAGACTTATGTCTTTTAAGAGTGTTTGTGTTTTAAGAGTGTTTGCCAAACCCTGGGTTTCAGATCCCTTTTTTTTCCTGTGGAGCCACTGATGATAGCATCTCTTACTTTCCCTGAGGTACTAGTTCAACAGGCTTCACTGTTTATCGGCAGTCCTTTTTAATCTGTGATTGCCTGGAGTTTCCTACTTCATAGCTCAGGACTCACCTTCGCCACCAAAGAAGCGCCCATAAACAGTAAAATGGGAGTGAATCTCCCAGGAAGAAGCAGTACTTAGAGTGGAGATGCGGTGATTTTCTGCAGAGGCAGCAGTCTTGCCCATCCCTGTCCCCTCAAGATAGCCTACTACAATGTCTCTTGCCCCAGCACTCACAGACAACTGACTTTGCAGAAATACTTCCTGTCTTTCTTAAATAAACCTAGCTGAGTTATTCAGAGTGCTGCAAAAGTGATCTACTGGTTTTTCCACATGGATCACTCTGTCCTTTTTTTCTCCAATCAACTGTTCATTAAATGCTGTTGCACAACCAGTAGTTCCCAATACTTGCAGTTTGGAAGTTTTGGAAACAAAGAAATGTTTAATATCATTTTGATATTTTTAAATTCAAGGTGCTGAAAGTATAATGCATATAGGAAAATTGTCATTCCAATGTGCATTTTTTCCAAGGACTTTATGTTAAAACATGAAACTAAACATGAACTATCCTCTGGTAATATGAAATAGATGTAAAATTGTAAATATTGAAAATAATCTTACCATTCTTTATCACTACAGAAGATGGAGCAATATAATTCATTCATGAAACACAGGAAAATGAAATGTCTGACAGCATTAATTCTAGCTGCAAAAAAAAACCCCCATCAGTATAATGTAAAACAACTATGCCAGTCTTGAAAGCCAAATTGGTTTCCAGAGCATGCTGAACATTAACTATTAACAATTTTTTTTCTACTTAGAGCAACTTTTCTTGCAGATGGCAGAACCATTAGTAAGCTGCCAAACTATATTTTCCACTTAATTTCAATGTTGAAGAATCTAGACATGACAAAATTTGGGTTATCAATGAAATACAAGGAAAACAAGAACTCAAGGCTCTCATGCAATTTTTTCCTTTCGTGAACTCCATAATCTTGTCTAATTTTAATAATTATAAGCTTTACAAGGTTGGCGAGGTTCACACAGGTTCATCAGTGTGTTATCTGCTGCATCTGTGATCAGTTGAACCCTTAAAGGCACCGAGTTGACATCAAATTTTATCTATTCTCCCTTTCTGAAAATCATTGAGTTATGCCATTCTATGCAAATAGTGGGGGAAATAGTTGTGATGGAAAACAACTAGAGACATCCAGCACCACAAGTTAAAATTTCATACCCAGAAGATTCAGTAAGAGATGTATTTGGCAATTTCTTCCAAATTGAACTTTGTATTAAAAGCTAGAGCAATTGTTTAACATGTCCTTATTAATTCATCTCCCTCTCTCACACGTTGTATCTGTATGGATATAATTGCTTATCTCATAAAATCATCAAGGAGTTTTTTCTATCATTTCAGCTGTATGTATTAGAAAGCTCAAATTATTATATCAAAATCCAGCCTCCAAAGATCCTTGAAGAGAACATATAATTCAACAGCCAAAAGGCAGTCTTCAGGATGAATTTTTTGATGGAAAATGACAAAAACAGCCTCAGATTTCCTGGAATTTAAACTGATTTGATGATTATTTTAATCTTTGGGATTACTGTAGTATGTAACAGACATGATCATGTTTTTGGTCTTTTTATGCTGAATGCTCTAAAAAATATAAGGGTAGGAGCCTGAAGAATTTGTGCTGTATACAAGAAATGTACCATTGAGCGGAAGAATGCATCTGAAAACTCTGCTTACAAATGCTGATGTTTGTGTGCATGTTTCCTCAAATCAAGTTAACAACTGATTGAACCAGCTCTAAAACTTCATCAAAACAGTGGAAGGACTCCCACCGACTTCAGAAGGCTTTGGTTTTTACTTCTATATATGTATCTGCATCTCATTCAAAACAAGTGCCTCAGAGGCTCCTGCTGAATGCATACTGTTTACCGGCATGGGCCCAGCATCAATTTTGTTATACTCTGAATCCTCAGAAGGAGATCTCAGTTCCAGCTCCAGCTACACAATGCATTGAGCAATGGGTCACGGCATGTGACTGGTTCCTTGGCTCTCTCTAAAGGAATAAAAATGGTTGTGGGAGGGCCTCCCACACCCAAGGATGTTAGCCAGAAAGGCCAAGTTACAAATACTTACAAGTCTGCCATGATCCTGTCATGTTTGTCCAGTTGTCTTTTGACAACGCTCATGTATTTTATAATATACTGAGTTGAGGGGTTTCATTTTAGTTCTAGGGAATTGGAAAAAGCAAAGCTGAAAGAAAATAGAGAGTCTGTAGAATTAGAGATAGAGTAGATGAAGTAGACACTACAATAGTTATAACAGTTAAGCGGGGATAGCAAGGTTCTCAAGGTCTCCTGAGGCTCCGTTGCTAAGTGCCCATGCAGCAGCGGGTTGGAGGCAGGGAGAGAGATTCAGCCCCGTCCATGTCTGGGCGGAGAGAAGGCGGGGAGTGGGGAGGGATCTTGAGCTGAGAACCAATCAAAGGCTAAAGAACCCACTGGACAAGGGGTATTTAAGACGGATTCTTCTTGTAGTTTGGGCAGGGAGTGGGAAATTTTGAATTCTGTAACCTTCCCTCCCAGTGCGCTGAATAAAGCATACCTATCTCAAAACTCATCTGAGTTCTGAGTGTGCATTCACTGAGTCAATCCCACAGAAAAATTACTTGGGTCGAGGAGGCTAAATTGGGAAAGGGAAAAATCTTATCTCCAAATTGTTCTTCTGGAAGTTTTCAGGTGAAGTTATTCTTTGGAAGGTTTGACACCAAGCAGGCGGTGGGAAGAAATCTACTATTTCTGGGACTCCTACAGCTTCTGGAAGAAGCCAGAAGTACTTACAGAGAAGGTCTGCCCTCTCAGTTTGGGAGGGTACATAAAACAAAGCAAGCAAAACAGATACTTTACAGGCTGGACAGTTCATCCACCTTAAACCCTAGCACATGTCAACCAACTCTTCCATTTTGGGGAAAAGTGAAGATGGGGGAGTTGTTTTCATTTTAGGTCTTAACCAAAACCTCATAGATGTTTCCCAGCTCTCAAGGAATAATTGTAATGAAATTCTTCACTTCAACAAGTATAGAACCAAACACAGGGCAGGATTTTATTTCTAGATCCAGAGATTCATTTCTTTGTGTCTAAATCATGTGAGTTCCTCTCAGGTAGCAATGACTTGATCAGAGAATATGTCACCCCACATCAACCAGTCAGGAGGTGGACTTTCTGTATGTTTTAATGAAAATGAGTCCATCAAGAACATCAAACATATTTTCAGTATGCTAGGACTGTTCTTAAATAGAAAAATATACTAGGCAGGAATGACAGAATAAAAGAGAAGGAATGAAAGTCAACTGTCTCTGATCAACATTTCCCATGAGAGAGACAGTGCCTTTCCCTCCAATGAGCTTTCTCTCAAGCCAGCAATTTTTCAGTAACTTCCTGCACTGCAACAGCCACTATTTTTTCTCATTAAAATTCCAAGAGAAATTATATTTTTTCTTTTCTGAGAGGCTTGGCGAGTTGTTTCCTGCTTTCCTGTGTCACCATACAAATCATTCGTCCAACCTTGGCATACTCAGGTGCAGATTGCCATGTTTTTTGGGCAGCTATTTGTGTACTGGGACACAGGACAAAACAAATGGGAGGTTCATCTTGCCCACTGTAGGACACTGCATGCTCTCTGCAGCAGTACCTACTGAACAAACCGATATAGGGGATACAATCAAGACAAATTTATCGAAATTATTTTTTACTTTGTTTTTTGAGTGTGAGAGAATGAGGTGCCTGAAAATGCAATGTTTTGTTTATTATTTTTATTATTTTTCTTTATCATTTATATTATGATACTTGAATACCAGGAATAGGAAATATCACTGACTACTTGATTCATTTTTATCCCCTTCTTTACCATGTGCTGGAGATGTAGAATATTGCTTTTGGCAGTCATTTTGTCTCATTAAGTATGGACAGTCATATTCATGGTCAGCATAGTAGCTTCACACTCTACTTGTCAATGTATTGATATTCAAGCACCAAATATCCCTTCTTAGTGCATGCTTTTATGGTCGCAAGATAAAGCAATTCAGCATTTGCTAATTAGAGTCACAGGAAGACTGATGGAAGTCATCTGGTCCAGCCTTGGAGGAGATTTTCCATTCTGCTTTCTTCCCTCATCAGATTGAAGACATGTAGAAAGTCTCTGGAAATTTATTTGGTGATGTTTTAAGACCAATGAAATTCCGCTCACAATTTGGTTAACAGACTTCAGACCCTCACTATCCCCCTCACTGTTGTATACAGATATGGGACAAGAGAAATCAGTTTACAATTATTATACTTTTTTCTTCACAATCCTCTTTTGTACTTGCAGTCTTTCCAATTTGCCATATGGGCAGGTTTAAGTGGAAATGTAGTCTTTTTAAAGCTTCTTTTGGATAGGCTTACCCGCAATTTACTCCATCATTCTGTGGAATGGTATTTTGATTTGAGGTTTTTTGTCGGTGCTAACTTTACTGCCAAAGTCTTCTGTGTTTACATCAACTTTTCCCATTCAAGATTGGCAAGGATTTGATTCACTGTTTTTTATGGATTAAGTCATCTGTGTTTCCTCTCTATCTTTCTGTTATGCTAGAGTCAGTAAGAATACATGAGGGGAGAGTGTCTTGGAGCCATCATCATAAACATACATCGCCAGAGTGACCGCTGCAACCTGATTTTTCTTTTCTATTTTTTTTTTCAAGTTTCTATAGATTCAGAGATCCCCAAAATCCAACTCAGGTTATGCAAGTGTTAAGACAGACTGGACATAAAAATTGATCTAGTTTAAGACTTTCCAGTTTCAAAACATTTGACAAATTCAGAAATCTCTGCTTTTGGCACACCAAACCTCAGTAATGCTGGGAAAGAGTTGTACCACTTGAGCGGTAGCAGATGGTGATGTTAAGTTTGGAGATCATACTGAGCTAGAAGTGAGACTGGTGCCAGAAACACAGGGAAAGCAATACAGATCAAGCAGAGATAGTTCTGTTATCAGCTGAGCAGGTGAGTCATTGTATGACTGAGACCAACCCAAAAGATGATTTCATTTATTCACATCCCAGTCCTTCTAAAATAAGAAAACAAAAAACTTGGGAATAAGCATGATTTTTAGCAACCTATTGAAACCAACTGAGTTATTTACATGTTAAACTTTTAACTATCAGCATGTACCTTTTCTTGATCAAAATTATATGCTTTCATATTTGGAAGTGGCAGCTTCCAGCAGTGGTATGTTGGATGCTTTTAGAGCATGAATCTCTAATAAGACCATGATCCAAACAGTTGAGTTCCAATTTCCATCCTTTCCTCATCTATGCAAAGGCATTTGCCTTTAGCCTTTGCTTGCTTCAACTTTCCATCTGTATATGTAGTTACAGATACGGACTCATTAGCTTCCTTTAAGAATACCAAAATAAAACATTAACCTGAGAATTGTAACAATTAGTTTTAGGGCACATGCAAGATGTTTCGCAACAATCAGCAGGACTTCCGTTAGAACAGTTCAAAGGCAGGATTTTATCTCATGAGAGGATGTGCTTGTCAGAGACTTTGATATTTTTAATTTATAGATGCTTCTACAATAATTTTACTAGTAACTAAACAGATATATCAAGTGCTTTTCTTTGCTCTAAAATGAAATTACGAATTGGGATTCTAGAAATACTGCTGTCTGTGAGCTGTCTGTGTGAACTAGAGATTAAAGAATTTTCAAAATCCAGTTTAAAGAATGTGCACCTTTTAGAATGATTTTGAAATCCTCAGAAACATAACCTCTAGAAAACATATTGTAAGTCTGTAATTACGGAAACACCCATGGACTCTTTTCTTTGATGTTCTCAAGTATGACAAGTGTATACCACAAAAGATACAAATTAAATAAAAACCATAATGAAGGATACAGATGAATCTTCTAGAACCATCATTTGCTGATGTATATAGGCATTTGCAAAGACAGCATAAGAGAAGAAGGCTGGACTGTTCCAAGGCAAAAAAACATTTTTATAGGGTAATTTTTTGTGGATAATTTACTCAAGGCGAGGATTTAGGAAAAGGTATGAGTAACTTGCCCATGTTAGTAACTCAGAGCATCCAGAATAACATGAAGGCTCTTCAAAAAACCTGAGGTTTAAACTGGAAACTTATTGTCTTGCTTACACTGATAGTCACAACTAAGTCTTATTATAATGGTTTACAGAAATGCTTAATTATGAAGTCTGAAAAAAGCAACATCAAATACCTCACCCTCCCCTGGATCATAAGTTGTTTGTACTCTTTCCTCTTTCATTTTCTCTTGTCATTTCATGAAATCTGCAATCAAGATGAAGACATTTTGCACATATACTTAAAAGCAGTATATGCCTTAGACATATATATATATACAATGCTCACCTCAGTATTTTCAAATGTTTCCTGAAAATCCTGGGCTTAGAATTTGAAAAGCAGAAATGTAAGTCACATTCTACTAGTAATGCAATTATTATATATACATATATATATATATATATGTAATAAAAGAACTACTGCATTGTCAGAGAATCTTCTTGTTACATGCTATTGCCAAGCCTAAAATTCACAACTTGGAATTGAATTTGATATTCAGTCTCAAGTACAAATGAATTCCCTGGTAAAATATGAATCCCCAGTGAATAGTGTGCTACAAACAGAATAGACATCGGGGTAAAGAAACCCAGTAACAACTGACATAATAGCCATAAGTAGGTCAGGAACTGGAAATGCAGATTCTGTATTACACTTTGTTTGTTCTAGTAAACCCTTCTCAGATGTGAAATTCATCTAAATTCTTTTCCCAAAATACGGAATTCTGGTTAAAATAGAAGAGTATATGTGTGGGAGATTTCTAAAGATAACACTAGTAATATTTCAACACATTTAGCAGGAATGTAATTTGTGTCTTTTGGGGGCATTAGTTTTTAAAAATATTAATTAATTAAAGAAGGCTTTTTTTTCTGCAAACCATCTGGCTGTTCTTTTCCAGCCTGCCAATGAAGTCATGCTACAGAAATGGTGATATGACAGTTATTTCTTTGCCAAGAGATGATACCCTCAAAATGAGATAATGGTTTCACTGAGACTTTCAGTCTGTACAAAAGAGGTTTATTTAAATATTTAGGTGTTTCCCCTACATTTTTCTACCTGTTTCTCTAAAAACAAGCAGAATATTAACCTTTACTATATGCCTTCATAAATGTCATATTTTATGTACATAGAAGTCCCCATAAAGTTGTGATCACTTGAATGAAACTTTGAAAGGCAAGGTATGACATGCTGGAATGCAAAGAATTGATGTATTTGCATCACATTCATTGATAGTTATGTGGATTTACACTATCTGTTACACTGATCTGTTATTAATGCAAATTGTCAAGCGTTACTGTCACACGGATATTTTACAAACAAGAAAGTTAAAACGTGGTGTCAAAATCTAATTTTGTTTATGTGTGTAAATTTGGGCTAGAACCATTGACTTTAACCCTATTTCAGCAGCAAAACAGTAACAGATTCAGGTTCACAGGTTCTGTTCTCTTGCTTGTACAAACAATGTCACAAACAGGAACAATGAAGCTGCTGAATTTAGTCCAGGTAAGGACTCCTGCATGGAGAACCTGTGATTCAAGCTTTTAATACTTAAATGTATTTGATAAAGAGAAGCATCCAGAAGCAATCTTGAAAACCGTGAGGAGAGATGTCTGTTGAGCAGTTCTCTTTGCTCCTTTCCCTGTACTTTGCAAGGATTACATCCCCTGAGATGTTTCAAGATAATATTTTGTTTATTTTAAAGGTTTACTCTGAAGTCTGTTATACTCTCTGTTTCATCTGACAGCGTGAAGATGAATTTCAGTGATGCATCTAAGAATTGTTTTCCTGAACTTCATTACCATGGGATATATCATATGAATGTATGGAGCTGCCTCCTTTTCTTGTTCTCATGTCATTTCTACTGATGATAAAAAACAGGCAGCAAAGATCAGCTGCAAGAAAGAGTTAAGGGTTTGAAATACTGATTATGCTTAGCTCGTTAAATTATAAAGCAGGCACAATGTCTCAGTGTTTTTAGGAGGTTTTTTAATTCTTTTTACTTGTTTTGCTTTTAAGTGTGAAAGTTTTTTCCACCTGCTTTTCTGACTGACATTAGAAGCAACTTCTTTCCTGATCAGACTAACAGGTTTTTACTGCTGAGTCATTCGCATAAAATTTAATTAAGCCTATGACCTGATGTCCCAATTGCTTCTTGGCACAGGAAGAGTCTAGGCCACTTTGTTTCCTAGGAAACCAACAAGAAAGCCCCTGTCACTGTTCCAAATAATTTAAATTTCCTTGATTTTGTAGTGCAAAATATCATGTTATGATAGCCATATTATTTTATGTTCTTATTCCTTTCATACAAGTAGAAAGAGAACATTTACTTTGCCTCTTGGGATGATATAGTTAGTTCTCAGAGACAAGACAGACATTTGTACTTCTAAGCTTTATTTAACATCTAAAGAAATTCTGTGTTGATTTTCCTGGTGGTATGGACAGTTTTAAAATGTGTCTTTTCCCATTGAAATACAGGCATTTTACTGAGTGAGTCAATGACATAGAGTCAGTAGACATTAATAAGACTTGATCTTCAAATTATCTAGATGGTTCACTTCTTAAAACCTGTGTAATGTAGTATTTTCTGAGGTCAAATAATGTTCTGCTGCATTTCTGTGAACCTCTCATGTTTTAGGTGAATGCTAAAGGAACTGAGCAGATTAATGACAAAAGTAGATTGCAGTGTATTTTCTGTGAACTTGCTGGATCAAAATGACAGCTGCAGCAGAGAGCATCACTGAATTCTGTATATACTTTCAGTTTATACTGGCTGAATTTAGCTTTCTAGTGTCAAAATAACACAGGGAATTAATTATTCTAGAGTATCAGATCAGCAGGTTAATTTATACTTTTTATATGACAAGAATAAGGCAATTAGAATGTTCTCTATTCTGGACTTCTTTTTGATGACAGTCAACTGGCAATAATCACCACTAAAAAAAAATATAAATGTTTATTCACTGTCTTTAAGACAGTCATCTAACTCAAATTTTTCACCAAGTCTGTGTTCAACATGTAGATTTGAATAGCTACTATTCATTAACTGAATCCTTTTTTACAGCTGTATGTCCCTTAATTAGATTTATATCAATGATACATATGTATGCATCAAGAGGAAAAAGCTCTAATAGATGGAAAAGTGAAGTAATTGCCAGTAAAATGCAATTTAAAATCATTGCATTTTAATGAGTTTCAATTACAGCAACAAATCAGAAAAATTAATATCAGTGAATACTGCTCATATGGACTTTGATCTCTTCCAGCAGATCACATTCCTTTGATAAAGGATGTAAGAGAAGGCTTTACATCTGGCCCTGTTGAAATAATTAGCCAAAATTTTATTGGCTCAAATGGGCCAGGATTTTGTGTTTTAATGTCAGGAAAAAAGGAACAAGTCCTCTTGAAGAACTGATGCATTTATTTTATAGTCATATTAGTATACATTTTCTATTGTAATTCTGAAGAAATTCATCATCAGAATAGCATTCAGTTAAGAGTTTGTCTTGTGAGAAAGGACTATCACTACATGCCCTGTTTAGCTATAATAGGCCAGCTTGTTTATTTAACAGATTCTATTATGACACATATATGTATTATAATGTCTTTTTACTTGTACGAAGTCTTTAATCAGTTTTAGACAGATACATAACAAGGAAGACCTCTTTTCTTCTACACATGATAGAAAAAAGGAGCTGCTCCAGAGCCTTGAAGCTGTGGATGCCCCATCCCTGGAAGTGTTGAAGACCAGGTCGGATAAGGTTTGGAGAAATATGGTCTAGTGGAACACGCCTTTGCCCATGGCAGGGGGATTAAGATGATCCTTAAGGACACTTCTAAACCAAACCATTCCATGGTTGACTGATTGATTGATTGATTGGTTGATCTCTTACACAATTGGGTCTAGTAGACAAGGTGGTGTTGGGTCAAAGGTTGGACTCAATAATCTCACAGGTCTTTTCCAACCTAGGTGATTCTGTGATTTGATTCTGTGATTAATGATTTCAGGTGGTCCTACAATGAAATATATCTGTATATCTGAGAGTGGAAACTTTGCCTTGATTTCTTGAGTTTGCCGCAGTATTTGAAAGAAGAGTTGGTAGGAAGGGAATCCTTATGCAGCTAATTTTCCTGAGAGCTGATTTGACTTTCATGTAGCTGTACTCATGTTCTTAGGCAACTGGCACATGTTTTTGTACATCAGTGAAAAGAACATAATGAACAGGACAAGTGCTGGCATCTGAATTTATGGTTTGTGTTCTCAGACATTTTCATTCCTCTGTGAAAGTGTCTCCCTTTTCCCTTCACTGCTGTAAGCTCCTAAAATAACTTTAAAATAAACAATATTATTGTAGTTTTCATCTATTGCTATAAATACATCAATCTGGGAACTATTTTCATGTGATTTGCCACTACCATGAAATCTAGTATCTTATGAAATCTCTGCTTATTTTTCCTTGTATATTTTTAAATGGTCTCAGCATGTTCTGTTTAATAATGTAATTTGAGGAGAAAACAGACTTCACAAGTGTATTCTTTAGCCAGTGTTTACATTACCTTTTCTTTGCTAATAGCACATAAAATCTGCTGATGCTGTAATTTGTTAATCTTGTAAGATTCTTAGTGTCCCTATATATTTCTTTCCCTCCACCCTGAGCACCCCATTTATGTTATATATTCTAAAGCTTCATATTTCGGTATTTACATTTTGTGTTTTATGTGGAGATAAGTGCTAATGGGATGTTTTGTCTTGGTGCTGAGCCCTGCAGCTTCAAACAGTTACTCAAGATTTGTCTGGCTTTGCTGCTATCTATCTCAAATTGAAGCTGGAATTTGAAGCAAGATTTAAAAGCTTCATCTTTTCCTTCTATCCTGCAAAAACACAAGCATCTACATTTATTAATTATTTTTTTATTTAAGAACCCCACATTTCTTCATTTGCTGTTAAAGTATCACTGTCTGCTCATGCCAGCAACAAGAGAAGTGCAGAAAGAAGAGCAAAGGATGATTTCTTAAAATTGTCTCAAAGATTTTTAAAAGGGTTTCAGGAACTGATCCTTAATACTTCATATTATGTATGATAAGCATTTGTGAAAAGTTTCACAAGTCTCTGTTTCTTCAAAAATATACATATTGAGTAAGCATTGGTTTAATTTTTTTAAAAGAAGTTATTATAGAAGCATGTTGAGAAAGATCCTGCAGCTGTTACCTTTTATGAAAAATTTATAAAAACAGTTAGTGGTATACTCTCAAAAAAGGCTTCATTTTTTTGGGCACTTGTAATTTTTTCATTAACATTATGAATAAACCAGATACTTAGAGAATTGACGAGGAGGGTTATTTCTTTTTGTTTAGTTTGCCTCTTCCAATTGCATTAACAGCTTCCAAGTTCTGGGGTGCCAGAACAATAGACTGTGAATTTTGGCAAGAAATGAAACAATAGTAAACATAGTTTGGAATCAGCGAGTGATGTTCAATGTCAACAGTGATTAAAATTGCCTCCAAATCACTGAAGCTTTGTAGGTCTGTTCTCCTCAAATTAATTTTGGCTTTTCAAAGATCATTAAATTGCATGTCATATAACTAGTAACTCCTTCATGTAACTCACACCACCATTTCTAGAGCAACCTGATGATGCATGTTGTGGATGGATTCACATTTCAGGGCCATTTTCTATACATTTCATTTCATTATGCCAGTCCTACCCTTTTTAGAATGCAGGAATCTTTAATGTTTCAGTGCTATAAATCTGAAAAAAAAAAAAAGACTTAGTTTAATATTAGTTTCTATGAGTAGTCTTGGGTTTAAGTAGTACTGAAGAGCTACTGACTGAGTACATTTCATCTTCCACACAAACTGAAGCCAGTGAAATAAGATACCAGGCATTTGTAAAGTCAGTTAAATACATTTAAGTGCAGTATATAAAAATGCAGTAACTATTTGCCTCTCATTTCCCTAGTTCTGTATTTGAATAAAGATTGTGGGAGATGGGAGAGTGAGGGAAAGTCAGAGCTCAGATAGTTGAGAAGAAAAGAAACTGCACAAACATTTTCTGGTGATAGTGAGATGCAGAAATTTAAGAATTGATACTCTCTTAGACAAAGCAGTTCCAGAGGTGAGTGGTTGAAAAACTCAGATCTGCTTTGAATCCTCCTCTGTTCTTGGACGATTTGTACAGAAACACAGCCCCAATGGGTCACATTAATTTAGTTAAGCCTCCCTTCTTGTCAGAGATCAAATCTTGTTGGAGATCAAGTCATGAAGTCAGTGAAATATTTCCTGGCAACTCCGTAGAACAGAGAAACATTTTATATGCAACACACCCTCTCTGCTGCTTTCTTCCCTGTATCTTCAGCATTATCAAAATGTAAATATTTTCCTCTATTTAATGGGTGTAACTTCCTGGTAGAAGTTGTATAATAGTGCATGCACAAAAATAATATATAACAAAATTAAATACACAGGTTCCAAGACCAAGGTCTAAAAGAGTTTCTATTCAGAGATGTGGAAACATATGGTTACCTTAACAAGACCTTATTCGAATGATAGGAAAAGACATTTTATGGTGGTCTATCTAACCTACTGAGCTGTGTTTAAATTTGCACAAAACCACCTTAAATTTGTGAGGGATTTGGATCACAAGTGTCCTGAAGGCTAAAGCCTCTGAGTATTACTAGTATAAAAGAAGGGGAAGAGGACATGCAAATGATGGTTTGAAGGCATACTGGAATATTGGAAGTCTGAGATACCACATTTCCCTAAATCTCACCTTCTATTGGGATTGAAAACAGAAGTTATTTGTTTCAAAAAGATGGTATCTCTAACTGTACTGTTTCTCAGGTGGAACAACTTGATTTCTGCAGCTGCCATACTTATAACTTGAGCCTGCTCAAACCAAAAAAGCTGTTTCCCTCAGATAAGAATATATTTGCTTTGAATGAAACACTACTGGTTAGAAGAGAAATCCAAAGCTGAGGTTAAAGACAATAAGTGTGTGAATCACCTGACCTGTCCCTTCTTCAGGGTGCCTGGGTCAGGGTTTTCCTACCTATAAAAAAGTGTGAGAGTTTAGTTTTGGTTTGTTTGGGGTTTTGTTGTTTTCTTTTTTCATGGTCAGATTTCATTTTAAATATGCTACCAATGTTCAGATTAAGGTTCTTGTCCACTCCAATGGTTTCATTATGCATGTGCTGGTCATGTAACATCTGAAGTCTGACATATATTCTAGTAGAAACTAGGCTATGATTCGTGTATCAGTCAAAACATCAGGAAATAATTGAAGTTTTCAGTTCCCAGGGGGATCCCAGAATAATGTTAGGCCACTCACAACCTGTCACTCTATGCTAAGGATAAGGGAAAACACAAAATTTAGTTTTTTCTGGATAAGGCAGGCTACTATGTGACACAGTAACTTTGTTCTTTCTGTGAAAAATAAATTAAATATGCAGGCTTAATCTTAGAGAAATAAAGGGCTATTGTACAAAACCCCTAAATATTCATCAGAATGAGGACAAAATGTGCTATTTCTCATCCAGTTAGCTGAATAACAGTCAGATAAGAGAGTTTAAAATCAATAGAAGGCAACTGCTTCACTCCTTTATCATCTGCCTTATTTTACTTTGTCTTCTTGTTTTGGTTAGCTAGCTTGCAGGAACACAATCTCTTTTTATTTAAATCTAAAAAGGGAAGCCCTGTAATAACCTACCATCACCCCTTGAAATTACTCTATTTTCTCTGTAATGTAACAAATGATGATACATGACTGCTGTCCTACCAAAAGGCAATGATGGAAACTGAAATGGGCATAAGGCAGAAATTTTTGATGAAGAAAAAATTAAATAGCACTAGGGGAGACAACAAAGTTGTTGTGTTCCACCCACCTGACCTGTGGTAAGATCGTCTATATCTAACGTATCTTCATCCCCAGCAAAGAAGAATCTATAATTTTGGTAGACTATCTTTAGTGCAAATAGGTCTAGTGGATTTAATCAACAGCCATATTCCTATTGACCCTGTTTGCCTTATTAATATGAGCACTGATCAGCTGAAAAATCATTTGTAGCAGATAGGCGCAATAAGACATGCAAAATATGTCAAAGAACCCATATACATCTTGTGAACAATTGCCTTTCTGCTGTTCTCCAGCTGTTAGGCTGGAGCTGGCATTATGTTGATTCACTGTTTATGTTGTTACTCCTAGCAAATGGAGTTTCTACTTTACAGGCCTTAATGATTGGCAGGAGATCTTTATGGACCATACAGGCCATCATGCGTGGCAGCAATCCAGTGTGGTTTTTCCTGTCTGAAGTCTCGCAGTATTTATGAGTGCTTTATCTCCAAAGAAACCTCAGCTTTCCCTTCCCTTCCCTTCCCTTCCCTTCCCTTCCCTTCCCTTCCCTTCCCTT
>VXBA01002780.1:597392-644849 GCA_013399895.1 Serilophus lunatus
GTGAAGGGCTGCTGCCCATGGGATGGACTCTCGCCGGAGCAGTTTGTGAGAGGAACTGTATCCTGTGAGGGATGGACCCCATGGAATGCGGCTGGAAGGACTCTTCTCCCGAAGCAGCGGCTGAGAACAGCAACTGACCACAGCAACACCTCCCCCCCACCTCGCCTTTTCCCTTGACCGCTGTGGGAGAATAGGTTGGATGTAAGAAGGAGGGGGTGGGAGGAAAAAGGTGTCTTATTGTCTCTCACTCTTAGGTCTGATCCTGTTAATAATAAATCTGATTATTATTATTCCCACATGGAGTCTTGTTTTGCCTGTGACGGTGATTAAGAAAGAATCTGTTGTAGTCCTTATCATGAATAACGAAACCTCTCGTTATATTCTCTCTCTCCTCTATAGCTGGGCAAGGGGGAGTGAGAGAGTGGCTGTAGTGGGCCCCTGGAACCCAGCCCGGATTAAACCACTACAATTGGGAATGTAACTATGGTCACAGGTTTCTTCTTTTCTTCTGACTAGCAGCCTCAAAAGCTGTCTATGGTTATGGCCTCAACACCAAATGACATTTTAAAAAGTGAAAATATTAAGAAATAAGATGCTATGCCATAATTCCATTTAATAGTTTTAACAAACCCAAGACTGATGTTTTTGTACTTTTCGAAGTTATAATACATTTGTTAGCATGAGCTAGTTAGGATTTATTTCTCCATTCTACAGTGCTTGCTTTAGGTTGCAATTCATGATGCTGCATCTAGTGCATAAGGGTACTTCCACATTGCTATATCTCTTCTGGCAAAGCTGGTTTGAGTTTCCCATCTTGAGTATTAGGTTCCCACCACTACCCTCCTGAGTTTTCCTTCCTCTCAATTGTGTTGATTAAGTTGTTTATGAAGCCATGTCACAAAATGGTATGAGGGATCAAACAGTAGCAAAGCCCTGCATATATGCATGCCCAGCTGCAGCAATGAGTGGGTTAAGGAAAGTAAGAGATTAAGAGAAGGTGGTTAGGCAATGTGGAACCTTCTTGAACCAGAATTGATCTTAGTGACATGGCAGAGGACAATGCACAAGTGACAAACACCTGTTCAAGGCAGGCAGGAGAGGGGAAATTAATGTATGATTTCAGGGTAAAGAATGAAAAATTTTATTTTTTTCTCAGAGCCTTATTTTGGGGAATTTGGTTTCCTGAAGTGTTTCTCAGCACAGCCAGAGTCATAATGGCTTGGGTGAGCAAAGAGTACAACCTGATGTGTTGGTAGGAATCCCATAAGCAATACCACTGCTGACAGTTTTGTATGTGGAAACCACAGAGCAGGCTCCCTGTGGGAGGCAGTCAGTGAAGCCTGAGGCAAACCACCAGGAACGAGCAGCCTCACTCTGCAGCCCACCATCAGGACGCATGGCAGAGACGGCCCACGGCTGATCCTTCGTCAGGGTCTTCTGCTCTCTATGAGTCACTGAGGATAGTGGTACAGTGGATTGCTCTTCTGCAATCTTCCTGTCCAAATCCTACCTGTGGCATATTTTAATGTAGGGTAGAGCGTTGGTTCTGTCTAGTTACTACCAATCTTTTGAGCTATTGCCTCATACAAGATGTGGTTTTCTAACACAATAGATGTGTGTTCATATTATTATGGTGCTTAATCACAGTTTACATGATGGTTTATTGCACTTGCAACTATTATATCAGATCCATAATTTAAAAGTGCCATATGTTTAGAATTATTGAATTAGCATTTAATTAGGGCAAGGGATAGGGTGTGAAGAGGGTTTTTTAAAATTTGTCATTTAAAAATTAATTTGGTAAAAAATGTAAAGCAGTAGTCAAAAAAACCAAACCAACCAACAAACAAAAAGCCCCCACACAAACAAAACAATCCTCAGCCCTAGAAATATCCATTACAAACTACCCTCAAATTTTAGACCTTTATTCTTCGAACACCTCACTATGGCAAACAATAAAAGTGACCAAGTTCTTTGCCCTCATCTATCTATCTATCTATCTATCTATCTATCTATCTATCTATCTATCTATCTATCTATCTATCTATCTAAAAAGAGGATCTTTTCCTTTCCAAGTCATGTTTTTTTTATTTTTGATTCACTGAATCAAGATCTAAGGGGTGACGGAGAAGAAGCTGAACCAGAAAAACTTGAATTCTGAATTTTCCAGGGTCAGATCTTACAACCACAATTCTTTAAATATTTTTGGCACCAAATCATATGGCTGATCTTCCTAACATAATAAATTATTGCGTACATGCTCACAGACTGGAGTCTTTGGGTTTCTTGCAAAGAATCTCTGACTTGCATTGCAGTTCAATGTTTTCTTGCATTAAAACATTCAACAACATCTTTAAGCTACTTAAATCCAGATTAGTTTTCTCTTGATCCTTAATTATATCCTTTCAAAACATCTGTACTTTAAAGTTTCCATCATCTTATCTTTGGAAAAAGACATAACAAAATGCAGTGGATTTCCTGGATAATTTAATAAAATAAAAGAAAATGCAATTCCACTTTATAAAATCTTAACCTTTTCCCAGGTTTATAGGAGCCACATTTCTTCCGTTCTGGAGAAGTAGGAAGGCAAGGCAATTGCGATATTTGTGAGACTCCTGTTTTCACAAAACATGAACAAGATCTTTTCTCACACTCCTGGATTAAGATACATAGCTCCCTTTTTGACTGGACTTAAGTCAAAATGAAACAGTGTCTAAATGCAGTCAGCAGGATTTGCAAAGATTGATCTTAGTTATTACCATTCATGCTTCTATTTTCCCTTTTGAATATATATCTAAAAAATAGGTTAACTTGTAAGAAAATCTGGAAGTTAGTACTTTTCTCACACTATGGATACCAAACTACTTCTTTTCTTTTATGATTGCTCTAACTCTCCTACAAAGTGCTAAATTGGTTATGACAGACTACATATTTATTTATGTAAGCTAAAGCAATGAGACTTACACCTTTCAGTGACAAGTAGAATAATATATCCTTCTATGAAAAATATCTTGAAAGACACACTTTTTCTTCAATGTTTTCTGTTTAATTTTTAAAAATGAAATTAAAATCATAGGATCATAGAATCACAGAATAATTTGGTTTGGAAGTTACCTTTAAAGGATATGTAGTTCCACCCCCCAGAATGAGCAGGGACACCTTCAGTGAGACCAGGTTGCTCAGAGCCACAACCAAACTGATTGTGAATGTTTCCGGAGATGGAGCATCAAGCAAACCTCTGGGCAACCTGTTCCAGCGTCTCACCTCTCTCATTTAAAAAAAAAAATTATGCCTTATGTCTAGTCTGAATCTACATTCTTTCAGTTTAAAGCCATTGTACCTTGTCCTATCACTACATATCCCTGTAAATAGTCCCCCTCCAGCTTTCTTGTAGGTCCCCCTGGTGTCTTCTCTTTTTCAGGATGAGCAGCCCCAACTCTCCCAGCCTGTCTTCGTAGGAAATTTGTTCTGTCCCTCTGTTCATCTTTGTGGCCTTCCTCTGGACTTGCTCCAATAGGTCTTGCTTGTCCTAAGGACACCAGATCTGGATGCAGTCCTTCAGGTGGGGTCTCACTAAAGTGAAGCAGAAAGGCAGAATCACCTGCTGTTCACGCTGCTTTTACAATAAAGTGATTTTTTACATGTCATGATTCTAAAAAAATCTGTAGGAGCTGAAGAGGTAGTATCCAGTGCAGAAAAGCTTAAGGTTTATGGGCAAATCTACACATAGAAATGCTTGGAGGCAAACTTACATGCTGTGACATAATTCAGTTCAGTTCGGTCTCACATTAGATTAAATGAGCTTTAAGTGAACATTATACTTTCAGAATTGGGGGGACCACAGTGGGGGAAATGTTCAGGACGTCAGCACTCTGTTGTCTACTATAGACTGGCACAGTGTGGATTAACACAGGGCATAGCACATAGGGTACCGAGCAGCATCAGTTTCCTCACTTATTTCAGTTGGTTCTTAATTCAGCTTCCCACCGATAATAATCAAGGATTAACGTTTCCAGCTGTTGTAACCTAGAAGGCATGGCATCGATATACACAGTGGGTGAAGATTTATGTTACTGCCAAGTAGGGAATGTTTTGGAAAGGCACCCATCTATTGTTCCCCTTACAGGAGAAAAGCACAGAAAGTTTAGAGCCCAGGGATAGACAGATTCAGAATCTGCAACATAACTTGTGACTGATGTCTTATTAGGTCTGTAAGAATTCATATTTCTATGGAAATAGTGAAAAATAGTAGTCTTCATATTTCACAAACGTTTAATTCAAAATTTGGAAGGCACAGAAATTTCAGGAAAAGAACTATCAAATCTTAATGAAACAGAAAATAATGATAATTAGTATTTCTCAACTATCTAATGTGCTTGTGAGGCACTTTGTTCTATTTGAAGTACAGATTACAGCATTTAAATAATAGCTTATCAATTCAAAAAATATATGCAGACTATGTTAAATATTTGACAGAAATCCAGACAAATCTTATGTGTATATACTATGACCAATCATGAAATTGCATTTCCTGCTAAAAATGTCGATACCTCCTGCAAGTCATTTATTTATGGTGAATAGATTTATTTTAGTTCCATTCTAAGATATAGGAAATTACTGTAAACAAAATCTCCATGCCTCTGTTTGCCTGGTGTTCAAATCAAAGTTAGATCTGAAGACATACTTTGTTACAAGGCTCTAAGTCATTGGGTATAGTGGCTGGCTCATAAGATAGGGAGGTATAGATCAGTAAATTTACAGCTCAGAGTGAAATAGAAAGTATTTTATAATGATCTTTGAAAATTATAGAATGTCATGCTGTATTGGTTTCTCTGTGGCGAGGTTTTGGTAGCAGCGATGGGGCTGAGGGAGAGGCTTCTTTGAGAAGCTGCTGGAAGTTTCCCCATGTCCAGCAGAGCCAATGCCAGTCAGCTCCAGGATGGGGTCACTGCTGACCAAGGCCAGGCCAATCAGCAGTTGAAGGAACGCCCCTGTGATAACATATTTAAGAAGGAAAGAAAAAAAGTTGTTTAGATGAAGGTAGCTGCTGGAGAGGAGCAGGGTGAGAGCCTGTGAGCAACAACGCAGACACCAAGGTCAGTGCAGAAGGAGGGGCAGGAGATGCTCCTGGCGCCGGAGCTGAGATCCAGCTGCAGCCCATGGGGAAGACCATGGTGAAGCAGCTGTGCCCCTGCAGCCCATGGAGGACCACAGGAGTGCAGAGATCCACCTGCAGCCCATGGGGGAGAGGAGCCCACACTGGAGCAGGATTATCCTGGTAGGACTTGTGGCCTGTGGGGCCCACACTGGAGCACCCTGTGGAACGTGACCCATGTGGCAGCAGTGTCTGAAGGGCTGCTGCCCATGGGATGGACTCTCACTGGAGCAGTTTGTGAGAGGAACTGTGTCCTGTGAGAAAGACCCACGCTGGAGCAGTTTGTGAAGAGCTGTCTCCCGTGGGGTGGGACCCCAGGAATGCAGGTGAAAGGACTCTTCTCCCCAAGCAGCAGCTGAGAACAGCAGCTGACCATAACAACTCCCTCCTCCACCTCGCCTTTTCCCTGGACTATTGTGTGAGAGGAGGTTGGATGTAAGAAGGAGGGAGTGGGGGGTAAAAGGTGTCTCTTATTGTCTCTCACTCTTAAGCTCTGATGTTGTTAATAATAAATTTAATTATTATTCCCACATGGAGTCTTGTTTTGCCTGTGACGGTGATTAGCAAAGAATCTGTTACAGTCCTTATCTCAACTCACGAAACCTCTCGTTATATTCTCTCTCCTCTATTGCTGGGTGAGGGGGAGTGAGAGTGTGGCTGTGGTGGGCTCCTGGCATCCAGACCAGGTTAAACCACTAAAAGCAGAAAATGCACATGGATAGATTTTCACCGGATGTGAACAAACATTTCTCAGAGGAGCAATACTAAGTCTCTTGAGTTTTCTAGCTTTTGTTTTATTTTTAAGTTGACCTGTCAATTGAATCCTTCCTCAAACATTCTCAGCTATTCAAAAAAATATCTCATTGTGTGATGGTCGCCTTCATGAAAACTTTCTTTCCTTCAGAATTTGCAAAAATGGCAGAGACTATGGCTGTACTGCCATAGATGCCAGTAAACCATTACTGTTCAATAAAGCAGAGTGTATGGGTACTCAATGTAAATCATCTGGTAAATGCAAGGAATAGTGAGGTGATAAAGGTTGCTGACGGCAAAGTTATTCAAAATAATCAAATCTACAGTGAGCTATGAAGAGCTGCAGAAAGCTTTCACATTACTGGAGAGACAGGGTGATAAAATTGCAAATGAAATTCAATGTTGATAAAAGCCAAGTGCTGAGGAAAAAAATAACCTTAACTCTACATTTTCTAGTGGTACTCTACCTCTACTTCACTGATACCAGCTGTCATTTTTTCAGAGATGATCTAATTGACACATTTAACTAAATTCTGAGCAATTGGTCTGTACTTGTCTTTTTGAAAGCTGATGTTTTTCTTTCAGATCTAAATATATTCTGTGCCCAAGAGCTTGGTTTTTTATTTTTCAAACTGCATCAGTTGTCCAATGAAAGATATTGATTCTTCTTACAGATCTCATCCCACTTAACTGCATATGCATAATGAACTCCTCTCATTGCATCCCTTGAAAACATCCTTGTTTTGTCTAGACCCAATCAAGAGCCACTAATGAAATTCATACATTAATGGATGTGCATGTTTGCATAAAATATGGCTGTAAATCTGAATGTTTTTATAAAATATCAAGTCTGATATACTGGAAATATTCACATACAGATTTATGAAGTGAGTTCTCAGCTGAAAAGAACATTTTATTCTCCATAAGTTAAGAACTTAGGTGTTCTGCTTAAAGGAGAAGATATTCTGGAGAAAGAGGGCAGGTTTAATAGTGCAGCAAAAGGCAGAACAAAGCGTCTTTTGAATAAGCCACAGCTAATGAGTGCTTCTGCAGCCTACAAATTCACAATATATTGTTTCAGAACATCCCAAGAATAAGAATACACAGTGCCATGTAAGCTTCACAAGCCACTTGGAGGGCTGGTAATAAAGGAGGTATCTATGGAAAAAAAATCTCCCATGTTCTCCAAAAATGTTCTCTAGCCTCCAGCAATTACAGTGAGAAGTATAATAGAAACCAAATAGTCCAGAAGAAGCTCATCACATCTCTAAATTTTATTTTACTGCATTCATTAAAGTGAAGTTAATCTCGTAGCGAATACTTCTGTGAAAGTGCCAGTTCAGTGCTCAGCAGCAGGCAGAAAGGCAAATAAAATATGATGAAGTATTAGGAAAGGAACACAGGACAGAACAGAGAACAATGTTAAGGCATTGTATAAATGTCTGATGTGTCTGTAGCTTGTAAACTACACACGGTTCTGCTTATATCAACTTTGATGGCACTCTTTAAGTACAGGAAAGTGGTCCAGGATGATGAGGTATGTGAGAGAAGAGCAATGAGAACTCACTGCAGAAATGTCAGAGGGATGTAAGAGGGCATTGTAGACAAATCCATGGAGGAAAGATTAGGTGCAGAAGTCTGGATGCAGCCTTCAATGTGAGAAATCCTTAAATCATTAATTGCTGGAAGCACTCACTTTGGTTCACTCCTTTCCTAAGCAGACGCTGCAGATCAGCACAGGAAATGGGCTGCAAGGCAACTGCATGTCATATTTGGCGGACTGTAGTTGTGTTTTCCCCATGCTAGCACAGCCCATGCCAGTAAATTCAGACACAGAGGAGAAAGACAGGTTTGCTTTCATTTACTAGGGAAAATCCGGGGAAAATTTGAACTCTAGAGTGCAGGAGAGTATTTCTAGATCTATTTCCAGGGTGCTCCAAAAAACAGAGGTCTAAGCAGAGAACTGTTGGTCATATGCCTTTAGTGCATCACTCTGGTTAGGCAAGTCTTCTTTGTGGGTAAGTTTAGGACAAGTTTTGTTCTTCCTGGATTTTCCAAACAGAAAAGACTCTCTCATGTCCCTTGGACAAAGTTGGTGCCTTGGTAGGAGAGCTGACCTCATTACTGAAAGTTAATTACAGTAGGAAGACTCTAGGAAAGAAAACAAGGAGATGAGCCTTAGAAACAGACCTAACCCAGCTGAGATAAGCACTGCCCTAAGAGGGACCTAAGAATGAAGAACACTTTTGTTCTTACCAGGAAACCAGCAAGCCTTGCTAGCTAACCAGAAGAAATACCACTTAGCAGATATCTATTTCAAGTATTGCATGTTCCTGAGAAGAAACCACATTTCTTCTTCACATTAGCTCCCAAACTGCCAGTCTTCTCTGCAGTCATTATTAATGTATGCTCTTTGTTCTTCCCAAAAGAGTGTGGTGCTGGGGAGAATGATTTATATATGCGTTTCCTCCCACTTTGTGGACTAAAATAGTTCTATTATGCATCATTAACAGATAGCTCCTTGTGCATAGGAATAATAAATTAGCACCTGATCAAAAAAAAAAAAAGTTAAGTACACATTGTCTCAAAAATATTGACACTGAATTTTTTGGTTGGGTAATATAGATGAGCCACACATAAGAGTAATAATGTTCACAGAGGTCTGAGCCCTGAGGTTTACATGGTCCTGCTGGTGGTGTTTGAAATGAAACAAGCAAAAAAAAACAAACAAAACAAACCACAGCAGTAATTAGATCCTCCAACTTTTGGAAATCTGTTGGTTGAACATCATATAGAGTTCATTCATATAATTCCTAGCACTCACAAAACACTCAAACTGTAGTCTAAAACAGTCTAAAACTGTAGTCTGTGAAAATTTTACACATTTCTTGTTACATTTTTCCTAGGATATTTGTGTTTTCCTCTTTGCTCTCTTGAGGGAGAAAGAAAGGCGGGACACTCAAGTTCTGTAAGTATGTTAGAAGCACAGATACAGGACTTACTCCTACTCACATTGCTGCTACAATCTATCCTGTATGAGGTGCAGATTGTGAATCCAAGCAGAGACTTATTTGTGCTTTGTCTGCACACAGTGGTATGTTCACCAGAACACTGAGACTATAATGTATTTTACTTTCCTAAGTTTGCTGTTCTTTTTTTTTTCTTTTCCTCTTCTAAGATAGAATTACAATGAGCTAATAGTCTACTCTTTACATTAGAAAATAGAACAGTTTTAACAGTATAAAATGCTTAGTCTATGCTATGGTATTTAGAAAGGTCACATTTGCCTGTGCTTATTCTCTCATACTCACATGCGCATATCCACACACAACTTGAAAGGACTCAAGAGGAAAATAAAATGTTTTTAACTGTATTACCAGACAGCAGGAACAATCTCATGTCTTTCAGACAGAGGTAAGCTCCATGGGAGAACTGTGATTGAATGGGAGAGAGCTGCCTTTTGTTACGTCTGCACAGACTTGCCTTCAAGCAAGATTGAAGTCTGCCTTGGCACATAGAGAGCTATTTCAGAATTGCATCCAAACTTTTGCTGTCTTCCTATTAGGCCAACCAACTGGTGGACAGTTCCTGCCATTGTCACGAGCAGATCTGGTTGAGGGAGCTGTGAGTCACCAGACCAGCCTGGCACATGTCCTGCTGATCCACAACCAACAGCGTTACTCCAGAGATGAAGAAGCGGCTTCTGTGCCAGCCTGCCCTGGACTGCCCACCAGGGCTCAAGGGTAATGGAGATGCTCCAGCTCTGGACTGGGAGCTGCACACTGTCAGTGTGGCAAAAGACGATGTGTGTTTCACATGAGCTGCTTCCTCCCAGTCCTCCAGGAATAAACATCTCAGGGGTGCAAGTTTTAAGGACTTTTCCATTTTTAAATAGACTTTTCAAACTGCTCTTGAAGAGGTCCATATGAACTGTCACGCTGTCTTCTGCCCATGATTCTTCCAAAGTCAGATTCCACTTAGATTTTCAAATAGTTTAAGATTACATCCTGCTGCGAGCCTTCTTCGGTGAGAGAGCAGCAGAAAATTTTTGATGGGGACCACAGGGCCACTACTCTCAGGATTGAAACTATAGTACCTGGTCAGAGATGTACAGATAAAAATTCATTTGCACAAAGTTCCTGCTCAAATTTAGAAAATTTAGCTAAATTTTAATTCTCAAACTATTGACTTCAAGTATTTAGACTTTTATCTTTAAATATTTCTGATTGAACAGCTGTGTCATGTATAAGTTCCAAAGTAAGGATACTGTAATACCTTGAAGACTTATGGACAATTAAGAATCTTGTTGGTACTTAGAAGACAATTCTTGTCATTTTTCCCTTCACATTTAATAATGGAATATACCCCATTTAAAACAACTTATTTGGTGAAATTACTCCAGGAAATAAATTTCTCTGGTTATTTGACAGATTTTTTTTTAAATAAAGAACTGGTCAATATTTCACTCCATTCCATCTCTCTTTCTGTTGTTATGGTGGAATTATTTGGCATAATGATGGTTTGGCTACAGGTGTAATGTCACAATAAGACTTATAACACTTCAATTTTTTTCTGGAAAAGTACAAATTCTAATTTTATGCAGCATGGCAGTCTTCTTTTGCATCAATATCTTCACATTTGTAATCAGAATAACAAAATAATTTTCTCCTGATTAAAAAAAATTGCTGACTTTTAGAATTTTTGTGTATTGCAACTACCCCTCTCACCTCTCCAGATGTGCTATGGGACACTTTGTGAGGCTTGAAAACTTTCATTGTAATGTCTATAAAGCAATGCTTAGAAAGAAAAACTCTCTAAAACAAATTGCTTTGGGGGGCTAAATCAAATATCCATGGAAGTTCATGAGAACAACTACTGTGGAATTCAACAGGCCCTAAGTCATGTGGTACTGGCCACTGGTTCATGAATGAATAAACAGAGAGGTGATGAAATGCATTGAGTATGTCTTTCTCAAGTAGGCTGATGTTTACTTTCACATGTGTCTGCCAGCTGGAATACCAGGGAAGAGCCCTCAGGTTCTACTCACACCCTGCATTTTAGGAGACACTACCCTGCTATTAAATATACAGTCCCATGAAAGAAGCTTTTAAATGCAAGCTGATTAAGAATCAAATTGTAACATTTAGCTTCAGCCTTATAATTGAGAGTGTGCCCATCTCAGAATAGCTCTAGACAGACCCTGCTTGATGTGGTGAAGTCCCTTCTCCATAGCTTCAAACCCTGCAGTGTGAATGAACTTATAACTTCATGCCATCTGACTGTGCTTTTTCCTATCCAGATTTCTGAATAAAGCAAAATTAAATAATTTTTTGGTTTTTTCTATTGTTTTTTTTTATATTTGGACATTAACATCTAAAGCAAGGATCTGAGGAATAAGTCCATTATTATTCAGTTTTGCTTCACGTGGAGCATCTTTCCCCAGGTATGAGCTATAATGCCTTGACTGCTGTGTTGAATGGGACAGTAAAGAGAAAGGAGTTTGTCTTTGCTCTAATCAACTTCCTCCATCTAAAGCCAAAGCCACAGGAGCTGTCAGGAGAAAGATTTAGAGCTGTCATTAGGAGAATGATGATAGTTATTAAATCTGATGATTGTCCAGTCACAAAAACTGCTCCTGGAGAGTACCTGCAATTGACTGAACCTTGAAGAGAAAGAGGGGATATAAGCAATAGGGTATTTGGGGAGAGACTATCATTTTTTAGTTAGACTAATTAGAAAACTTATAAAAAGGGGACAAGTTTTCAGACTGCTCTTTTTAGAGAGCAGGTGGAAAGATATGGGAAAGAATTGCCAGATTGGATCGAGACATAAAAAAAGAGTTACAGAAAATAACATATGTGATAGAGAGAGTGTTTATTTCCTTGCAGATTTAATCACAAGGAATAAAAGACTGTTCGAACACTAGAGATAGAGAAAAGACTAAAGCTTTAGTATTTTTCTTCAAAGTTATGTACAGCACCCTTGATAAAATCTGCAGTCTGCATTAACTGTAATGTTGTATCCTTGGAACTGGAATGTTCATCACAAGAGAGATGTGGGAAGGAGTGCTCTGAAGTTGAGAAGAATTTTGTGAAGAGAGTTAGATCTGTTTCTGGGAGCCACAGGCAGGTGATGGTTTATGAAAAGGCCTAAAAGTATCCTGGAAACAAGCAAAAGCAATTAAGGAAGCTCAAAACTAGAAAAGCCAGTGAAAGGAAGAGAGCTGCAGCCTACTCAGGTTGTATAATGGCTTGAAGGTGCATGGGTCCCATGTGGTGGGGATCTCAACTCGCTCTTGTCTCACTCTGGATTTCTGTCTTTTTGTTCCATATGAAGTATTTGCAATTCAGTTCTTGTGCCCAACTAACAGTTCATGTAGGTACACAGATATTTCTTGATCCTAATGGGTAGCATAGCAAAGCACATGAATGCTCCCATTTAGAGTAATAAGTCTACTATTATGATTAAATGCTTTATTTGACAGTGTTCATAAACCCAATCCAGCAGCATTTGGTGGGGTCTATGAAACTCTTTCCCCTGTCTTTAATTGATAGTGGTGTGGGCTTGCCAAAGGTAACTATTTATGCTTGCCAGTCAGTTATGGGAAATAAGCACCAATCTTTTATGAGAAGGAAGTACAATTATACCATAACAAGAAACTATGCCCCTCAGGCTTTCAACATTCTTCCCAATGAATAAAGCCTTATAATTAGCACCTCTACCTGTGAGAGCTTGCTAATATTGTATGGGTGAAACTCAGAATTTAATATCTCTCTTTCAAAACAAAATAATAACAACAAACAAAATTCTCTGAGCAGCCTGTGGCTTAGAAATGAGGCTGTGTTCCTGACACTATTATCTTACATGCAAATATTTTTCTCCCCTTTGTCATATTTTTTTTTCTTGGTTTGCTCAGCTGATAACATGAATGTGTAGCTGATCTAACACAAATAGCTCAGCTATCCCTACATGGCTCTCATCACAGCTTCTAAGGTAAAAGGATCAGAAGGAGATAAAAAACAAAGGATTTTCTCCCTAAGAGGAGGATTGCTTCACCTGGAAGGACTGAATACAGGACTGAGAAACTTTCTAATGCTCAGCCATGATATCCTTCTGCCCAGTTGCTTTAAGCTCACAGTGTTTTCCCTCACTTTCTGAAACAGATGCTGTATTAATTATAAACTCCTTTTAGAAGAGCTCCTCTTGTGAATAAAGTACCATTTGCATAAACAGGTAAGATATAGAGTAAGATTAATTATTTGATTCTTATAAGAAACATATAGATGGTATGATTCTGGTATTCCCTTCCTGGGTTCAAGAGCATCGTTCAACTAAGACCTTTGCTTGTTCTATCCCTGGTTTGTCCCATGTTCATCCAAGAAAGTGGAGTAGCACAACTGTGCAGCATTTGCCATTTAGTTCCTGCTAGACTAGTGAATTTGTCAGAGGAGAGAATCGACAGCTGTTCTTTTATGTTTTTTTGTAGGAACTATAGAAATTGCTTTTGGCACCTGTAGGTTGTGATGAGAAGAGAAAAGCACTAAGACCTTAAATTTAAAAAATAATTTGAATATTTTTTGAATAATCCGAGTAGTATAGAGGATAACATCTAGGTTCAAATAATCATGAAAGTAAATACCTGCTGACAGGGGAGTACTTTCTGTACTCTGGGGCAGGAATTCTGTGAAAAATTAAAGGGCAGAAATGATTGCCATCCGCAAAATTTAGTATTGCATTAAATACTAAATTACTAGGAACCTTAGCTATCACAGTGTTTGACCTTGTAACCTTTAAATTTTTAGAGTATCTTCCCCTTTCTCTACTACTGATCTGAAGAGGCCATTCGTTCTAGGAAAAGGAATTGTAGAAGCATTAGAAATTGTTAGATTCTTTTTCATTAAAATATTTTTCATACTATGGGACCTAAATGTACATTGTTTTTCACTGATCTTCACACACTGCAGTTTAAAATTTAAAAATGTGAGAAAATAGATTGCAGAGACAATTTGTCTTCCTCCTAGAAAAGTGTCCTGTCATAGAATAATTTTTCTCTCTTGAGTAGGTTTTATCCTCTTTACAAGTTTAGTAACACCAACTCAGTTTCCCACTTCAGTATTAGTCTTTTGAAATATCGGCTGAAGCACAGTTTCAACAGCTCATCATACAGTGTCTTGTGAAATACCTTCATAGATAGTAGGAGTTTTTTGTGAAAACTATGAAAAGTAAGAGGCTTCCATGTCAGAAGTTCTTTTCTTTCCTTTGCTGGCATGTCCTATATTTAGGAAACACAGATCTCATGAGCAATGATTTAATAGTTTGTTTTCTTTAGGGGAGACAGTGGGATTTGCTTTTCTCCTTTTCTAACAAAGTTTTCTAGCAAGTTATTAGCCTAAAAATATTTTGAACTATTACATTATTAATTTTTGATTTTCATTTTATTTATTAGTTTAATGAAAATATTTAAATATTCCTAAGTAGTTGTTTCTACAGTTGATGTGCTGTGGCTCATATAGTTCATGCTTTGGTACTGATACCTCATAGAACTTACTTTTCACTTACTGCTTGAGAATTAGCGTGGAGTAAACAAGGAAGATTTTGCAGTGTCTCCTTTGTAAGGAAGCCTGTGCTCAGCTCAGGCAATCCCAATGAAGCATGCCTCCTCCACCACAGTCCTGAGAGAACATCAGACAAATAAAGGTCCAGTTCATTTGCTAGATTCCAAATTCCTTTCTCGACACTTATGTCTGAAACAGCGGCGTGCTTCCAGGGTTGGTTTTTTTTTTTTTCCTAACTCCACACAGAGAAGCAAGGTGTTACATCCTTGTGATGAAAACCAGGTATTATTAGATGTAGTATAACCCACTTGAAAGGCTCTGGTATATTGCCCCAGTGCCAGGGCTGTATTGAAGATTGCAATAAAAAAACCTTGCAGTTTGAACATTTTCACCCTTGGGACTTAAACTTCCATTTAGGTCTTTATTTGCTACAACCCCAAAGAGCCTATGGTGTCAGTCCCTGAAGAAATGAGGTGAAGAAGTGATTATAGTTTTATGTGGAACAAGAGCTGTTATAAATCGGAAGACAGATGCTAAAAACTGAGTCAGATAAAGGTACCTACTTTGCACTTGCAAGATAGCATAACGCCTTCTGCTATGTTGCAATCTTTTAATCTCTGTCAGCACATCTTGTACTACAAAATAAATGTGGATCATGCGTATGGATATATGGGAAATATTTATTTTAAGTAGACTACAAACTGCCACACATACATGTACAACGTAATTTAAAAGTATACCCTAAAAGAACTACTTGAGGATTACAGAAGCTTAGCAGTATTGAATGGTAACATACTAAAAATATCTTGCTATTTTGTCCTAGATGACTTTATGAATTAATTGTGCAGACAGCAAAACATAACCTTAATACTAGTAATGTCATTTTTCTTTTTCTCTTCTCTTAACCAGTTTCCTTTACATTTATTTATATGTAGAACTTATCCTTCTACAGATAACAGATTTATTCATCTTCAGCATCAGGTTACAACTTCATGACAACTAAACCTAGCCAAGGATAAGTTAAACAAGGAGAAAACCTTTGAAAGGGCATGTGTTCTGTATAGATAAGCTCAGGAAAGGCTGCAGGGGTGTCTCTTCATTTGTGACTTCGTTGCAAGTGCTCTTAGTTAAAAGCCTGTCTCTGGGCCTGGGAAAACAGCTCAGAGGCAGGATGCTGTGCTCAGGGGTGTTTCATGAGCACCTCTCTGAACTCAGCCCTCAGTGGTACAGAAGAATAAGAGAATCACAGGCTTGCACAGTGCATTTGATGCTGTCAGGTTTCTAAAGATGCATGAATCTTCATACAGGTAGTGAATCACTGGACAGAATGAGCTTTGTTTGGATATAAGAATGGTGTGTAAACTTATTGGGTGCAAAATTAGCTTGTAAGAAGTGATACTTTTTCTACAGTTGCTGCTGGCACTGCCAGACCTTTGCTATGAAATCATATTCGTCAAAGCCTAAAATAGTATCAGATGTATAGCTGATGAAATGTTAGGACATGCATATTTCACTCATCAACAGTTTCCATTTGTGAGTGACTATGTATTTTGTGCTTCTTTGCTTCTTAGATGTCAGGGTAAGGGGGCTGAAGGAAGTACAATGCTTTTCAAGGGACAAAGAAATCTGTCCATAAGATGTGACAACTTCCTGCCCACCCATAAGAGAACATAAATGAGGATTAGTTACACTCTAACTCTGGGAAATGCCAGGATAAATTTATCTGTGAATCCTTAATTTGAAGTGGGATCCTTCATTGCCCAAATTGCATTGTCTTTGTCATCTTCCACAAACCCATTTTGATCTCTGGCAAGAAACAGGCATTTCCAAAGCATAGTGCATTCTCCCTTCATAAACTCCTTTTACACACAGAATTAACAAGGTTGGAAAAGACCGTAGAGATCATCAAGTCCAACATATTACCTAACTCAACAACCTAACCAACACCAATCTCACATCTAAGCCATCTAAATCATGTCACTAATTACACCATCCAACCTATCCTTAAACACAACTAGGGACAATGACTCCACCACCTCCCTGGGCAGCCCATTCCAAGGGGAAATCACTCTCTCTGTGAAAAAGCTTTACCTAAACCTCCCCTGACGCAGCCTAAGACTGTGTCCTCTCGTCCTGTCACTGGGAGCCTGAGAGAAGAGACCGACCCCCACCTGACTACAGCCTCCTTTCAGGTAGTTACAGACAGCAATAAGGTCACCCCTGAGCCTCCTCTTCTCCAGGCTGAACAGCCCCAGCTCCCTCAGCCGTTCCTCATAGGGCTTGTGCTCCAGCCCCTTCACCATCCTCGTTGCCCTTCTCTGGACACGCTCCAGCAGCTCAATATCCTTCTTACACTGAGGGGCCCAGAGCTGGGCACAGTACTCGAGCTGTGGCCTAACCAGGGCCAAGTACAAAAGAAGAATAACTTTTAAGACAGGTCAGATAAAATGCCTTTTAGAAACACCTGTTTGCCTCCAAAGACTATAAAGAGAGCCTAGGCAATTAGCTCAGAGGCAGAAGTCTGAGCTGTAAACTTTTAAATGAGGAGTGAGGAGTCTCACCTTTGAATCTATATGGCAGTGTCCACATTGGGCAGACCTTATCTTCTATCGCCTTTCTTGTCCCAGAAAAATTCAGGTGTGACTGTGCGGGATTATAAAAAATGGCTAAAGTGAGATTCCCAGATCTCACTTTATTTATCACTATTCTTCTGAACTCTCACTTCAGCTACCTGCAGCTTTTTCTGAATATGGCCTCTCTGCAAATTACCACTTCACTCTTCAGATAAGACCAGTGGTAGTCTGGCGTACCATGGTCTGTATTTCACTAAAATATCCATACAGTAAATAACATTCCTTGGGAGTCAAATGTGGCAAATAATGTTACTAATATGTGTGGGTTTTCATTGGGCTGTATCATAGCACTTTACTATGGCTTTGATCAAAAGATTTGCAAATAAGAGTTCTTTGTCCTGCAAGACAACTGTGTATACATTTGTGAAAAAATGTTCAGTGCAAACACTGGGTATTTTTGTACCATTGTCAGCCCAGACAAGTATCAAACTCTCGCTCTCCAGTAGCAAAAAAAGGCTGGATTTTGAACAAGGTAAGTTGGGTGCTGCAAAACACTTCATTACAGGGTTCAGAGCTAGTACTAGCATACACATTTTCATCTACATCAGACCTCTGGTGATACACATGGTCTAACTTGAGATGTCAATGCAATAAATGATTTGATTAATAGTGTTTTTTAAACACACAAATATTTATCTGTGTTTGATGGGGACTCAGGAAGGATGTGAATAAATCCTTTATTGGATTGTCATCTGTATTTCCATAAGAAAGGTTTAAAAAAATCCCACTAATTGCAGAAGAGGACACAGAAACCTAGGTATGAAGAATTCTTCTAGGGAAAGTTGAGCTTTAGCTAACCAGTGGAAATTCATGGAAAAAGGCATCACATGATGACCTACACATGAAACTATGCGACACACATTGTATAGCAATAGAACCATATAGCAATAGCATAGATCCATAGTATATGGCTCTAATCAGTGATACTGCAGAAAAGAAAAGCTACTAGGTAGCTTTTCAGAACTATTACCAAAACTGGACAACAGATATTATGGGAACCAGGGGAGCACCTCTGCTCTCTGCAGGTAGATGATTTTGTCATCCTTGCTTGCAGAATTATTTGCAGTCAAGTGGATACTAATCATTAATTTTCAAGTACCTGTTCATGTCAGCTTTCTCCTACTCAACATCAACACGTTTTTGCATAGGTGGACTTGCAAATCCATTTATTTTTGGTCCTTCTTTCTGTGAATTCAGAGGAACTTCTTAGAAAGGTAAAGCTAAGAAGCTGCACACATTTCCAGCACACTAGGGTGCTTCAGATATATTTTGCCATATTTATTTCTGTCACATGCATGTTTCAGACTCTGTCACTTGTACTGTATGATCAGAACTGCAGTATCACTTCAGTTTTTGGAATACAAAGATTTGCAATATTTAACGTAGACCACCTACATAAGGTCAAGCCACATCCTCTCTTGTTGAGAGATGTGATGATGACAAATCAAACATTTTCAAACACTTACAGAAAGAAGGAATTACTCTGATAAATAGCATACTACATAAAAAGAAATACATTTGGGTTTTTTTCAGAATACTTGTGATTGTAACTTTTTAGATGCCCATGTACCACTTTTGAAATTCCCACTATGCCCAAAACGCACAGATAAATACTCGTGTGTGTGTGTGTGTGTGTATCTCCTGGATCTGATGCCCACCACCTTATCTGTTGGCTAAGGAGAGCTGTGAGAAACAGGGAGTTTGGCAGCATTATTCTGGATAAATTAGATGACAACATGTGCTTCTCTCCTTCAAGAATGCTGATATAATCCTGATGGCTGATATTTAGGACTGTGATATTGCTACTGGGGCATGGGAGTACTCAACAGGAAGTTGGGTTGTAGTTCTGGGTACATATTTCTTGGTGGGAATGCTGTTGAGAGTATCCATGAACCCCTATAGCCACCTCTTGTGCCATGAACATGGTATCAGGATGAGAAACAGGCTTTGCCAGATAGGCAGGCAAACTCTGGTGTGGCCCAGTGGAGAGGGGGGGGCATCCAAAGGGAGAAGTAAAGGCTGGAAATAGGAGAGTAAGTGTTTCTTAAAAATCTGTGTCTGGCCATAGTCTGACCTGGCAGAGGTGATTTAGGGCTTACTCCTGCTGGCACAGAATGAAAAAAACAGCCCTAATATTTGGTCCAATGCTAAGTAAAACTGATTAAATTTAACAAACTTAGTGCATTCTGGATCCTATTCATGAAATGGATGAACCTTTTTCTTTTCAGTAACTTGAGACATTGTCTTTCTGAGGTCAAAGAGACAGAAATGAAAAAAAGCTATTTATGTCACATTGTTCTGTTTTCTAGACTTAACACTTTTTCTTTTAGGTTGTCATCAGCCACTTTTGGTGTGAAATTAAAGAGAGGCTTGTAAACAGCTGCTGATACATGCAATATGATGTTGGTATTTCCCTCAGACTGTGCCATTTTTTTGCACCACTCCCTCAAAAAGAAGCTGCAAAAAACCCACAAAAAACCCCAACCAACCATCCAACCAAAGAAACAAACAAAAAAACAAAAACAAAACAAACAACAACAACAAAAAACAAGCACACACACAAAAAAACCCCAACAACAAGTGTGATATTTTTCAGGAAAATTAAAAATAAATCCTGAAAAGATCAAGTGTTTGTTCAGGCTCTGATCCAACACAATACTAAACCCCTTTTAAAGTCAACTGCATCCCAAACAGCCTGTTCCTCTTGGTAATCTGGACCTTGTAATGGAAATTCTAGCAGAGCCGTGACTATTGCTAATGCACTTAATACATTAGGAGCTCAATTTTGAATGCCTTGAGCACTTAGCGCCCCTGCTAAAGTGGATCGGAGCTGTGGTGGTGTAGCGTAGCAGGAGCAGCCCCACAGTCTTTGTGACCTTTTGTGAGCATTTGAAACAGATTGCATTTAATGATTTTAAAATGTCAAGGCCCATTTCAGGTCGAAAGAAAGAAATCAAATTGAGTTTCTGGACTGTAAGCTTTTGAAATGAGTCTATGGACATTCTCAAATATAAGACACTGGGCTGAAATATCATGGAGGCTGAATACATTATATTTCAGAATCAGGTCTCAAAGACAGTAATTTCAAATCCAGGCCTGCAGAATAATAATATTATAGCACATGCCCACCATAGTTTGCTTTTTAGCTCAATCTGAATTACCTCAGCACAAGCGAGTAATTCATCAGTGCATAAAGCATGCCGAGACTGGATTTGTGAATTATGCATGAAGGATTATTTTGCTCTGACATTCTTCTGTGCAGTGTATGCTGGAAAGCTGCACTCATGGCCCGTGATGACTGGGTGTTGGTTTGTGGAATATATAGGGTCTTGTGTTATTTGAAAGCATAGGCATCTGTGATATAACAGTACTAAGAAAACTGCATCAACAGTATAAATAAATGATGGCTTTAAAATATGAATTATGCCATAAATAAATGATCTCTGCTTCCTCACATTCTGCCTCCATAGAAAGCTAGTTAAGTGAATGTGTTATTCACTATCCACATACAGCCCGACCAAACAAGGTTATTTACTTCACTGACATGGACAGATTCACCAAAGAGTGTAAACTTGTCATGAAACGAGGAATAAAACAAGTCTTCATGACATAATGTATCTGTCTGGTTCTGGCATGTCTCGGGTTCAAAGGAAGCTCTCTTGGGATTTCAAATAAAGATATAGAATTAGACTTTTGAAGAAGGAATCCTATTTAATCACCATAATTAAAAACAATAATGAGAAGCCATTCCTGATGTATTGTACGGTAATCACATAATAGCATGTTGAGAAGAGGCTAAAGCTGCAGGCATGTATTGGTTAATGTGAGAGCCTATTAACTCCATGAACACTAGCAATGAAAACAATAGAAAATAAAAGAAATATAGAATTAATGAACTACTTTAACAAGTTTGCTTGATCATTGCAATTGTAGAACTGGTGGAAGACTATAACTATTGTATGAAACATCTTTAAAACTTAACAAATATTTTTATTTTAGGATTTCTTTAGGAAGTTTTGACTTTTTAGTATTTTAAAACTATATGAAGATATTAGTTTATTCAGTAGATATCTGGCTTTTGTTGCTTTTTCTTATATTTTTCTTTTCTCAATTCCACCCTGGAAAGCATGATGATTCACACAGGGAAGGAAAAAAACTCTAGATTTTTCTATATTTTATTGATAACTTCATTCAGAAATGTAAAAACATAATTTCAAATTAAAAACATCCCTTTTCACAAAAGCCGCAACACACTTTCTATAGTTATGACCTTTAGGTTGTACCTTGTAAGAAAAAATTCTGTTCACTTTTCCTGTCATATTTCCATATTATCCTAACAATCAATAATGTCAATTTTGAGGGTGAAACTTCTGCATAAATTTTTAGGAGTGGAAAACATTTCAATATTAGCAGTAAACAATTCAACTGCTATTTTCATTCACCTATTCGATTTAAAAACAAACGATGTATTCTTTATTGAAAAAAAATTGTATCTTTAATCTCCTGTGTTAGCTGACTCCCAAAATTTTAGTCCCAGGTATTTATTGGGAAAAACATACAGACTCCCACATTATATGTTGCTAGGATCACCACCAAAGGTAAATTTAATTCATGAAGGAATACATGGGAGATATTGGAGAAAAACAAGAACAGAAACTAGCAGCAATCCCCAGGCTGCCACCTCCAAACCTGCAAGGTGCAGGAAAGAATATCCATGGGCTGTGTACTAGTACATGATGAAAACGTCCAGAAATAGCTCATTGTTAATGCATTCCCCTCAGGAACACAAGTAACCCTGTGCTTGAAATACAGCCACTTCCAAGAGCTATGTTAAAGTCACTCACTGCAGGAATCATTGCTGGATGGTCATCCTGCTTGTGAAGGTCACTTCAGACCAAGATAAACATTTCAGTTCTGTAGTGGTGAGGCAGTGAGGCACATGGTCCTATATTGATGTCACTTTCAACCATCAGGAAAGGGATTGCAGTGAGAAAAGGGGATACAGAGATCATCTCCCACAAATGTACACATCAACAGTTGCTGACTCTGGTGGTGACTTCCTGCATGGATACCAGAGATAGTGGTTATTGCACTGTGTTCACCATCACCCACAAAATAACTGCCAAATCCTTTAACAAATGTGAGATTCTTGTCTGGTTTTAGTTATTTAAGGCAAAGTAAGTCAAATAATTTATCACAGCTTTTTATGAGTTACAGGCTCTTGGATAGGATTTGTTTCACCCCTGTTTACCTATGTGGAAGCCAGGAGGGTAGTGTGAGCTAACTGCCTGGCTTCCACCCTGTAGTCAGTTAATAGACCTTGGCATATCCAGAAACTGAGCCCTCCCACTCACATGAAAGATCTGTGATCAGCTGGAGGTACCCTCCTCAACTAACACCTAATGGCTAATGTTGCATTCCTATAGCCAGGCTGGCTAAATTCCCACCCTTAAAATCCAGGCTGGATTTTGAAAACAAACAATCCAAGAAAACCCAGCATTAAAGGAAACAGAACTCCCCAGCTGATTGTGAGTCCTTGCAAATATTTTTGTATCTTCTTTATTCACCGGGCTATTACGCTTAGTCAAAAATCCTAGGAATTAATCTGTGATGTAAAAGTTAATAAGTATGTTAAAAGAATAGGTGTGACAGAAAAAAATTTTTGAGTCCTATGCTGCTCAGCTGGGCTCTGAAAAATGTTGGGTATTGTACAGCAGATCCTCTAGCAAGTACTGACATTAGCCCTTAAATATCCCTGTGCTGAGAAGTCAAACAGCCTCCTCTTTCCCTCTGCAGCCAAGGATAGAGCTATCATTTGGCTACAAACACAGAGGAGGTTGCTGTTTCTGATGCTGAAAAGAAGCTGTGACGTACATTGGCAAGATGAAATTCTGCTCCAATTCCCACATGCTCTGGTTAGGCCTATGATAGCAGCCTATTCTTGCTTTTCCTAAAGAGATTCTGAGAGCAGCTGTACACTTTGTTCTTGTCTGATTTCCGTCTTCATAATATTTCTGTCATTTCTGTTGCTACTGGAGTGCAGAAGTCCCCAGCACTAATGACCCTCAGCACACCAGCCCCTCCACCATTTAAATTCAGAAGTGGTAAGAGTCTTGTGAAAAATCAATCGATTGTAATAATTATTTCCTGGAGTTTGAGTATGAAACAGAACTGAGACATCCAATTATTGTTTATATCTGCTGTCAATATTGCTTGTTTTGATTTTGGGGGTTTTTTTCTTAATTAAACTAAAAGAAGTGTGAGTCATTGGCAGACTTCTTAAAACAGTACTCACTGCCTCTTTTACTGCTTGCATATGAAGGCTGCAACAAACATTTCACTTTGTGTTGCACATCAGTTTCTGCCATTGTAATGAAATACAAATGCTCTGAAAATGTAATTATAAGTCTAATTTATCTCTTAGATTTCAACATTATTCACCAAATAAAATGCCATTCTGAGAAACCAGTTCCAGTGAGCCATGACAATTTACTCCAGATGAAGGTCTGCCCCCCACGCTACTCTTGAGGTAGGCTTGGACTATAAAAAGGAAATGTCTGGCTATTACAAACGTACTCTGTAGCCTTTGTCAAAACTGTTTTTATTCCCGTACGATGCAAACCTCAGGCATTATTGCAGGGTTTCATGGAACAGATGTTCTTCAATTTGCATAATGATAGACAGACTGCCTTTTCTTTATGAAAGGTCACTAAAAACCAATGCTACTGTTCATTCAGTCCTGCCTTCATTAAGCAATTTCAGGACAAAACTGCTTTGTCTTTACTTACTGTTTTCATGACCACTGCTTTACATATTTTAACCAGACAAAATTGAGGCCAAACCATTAGCTTATGTCACACTACATGGCATCAGGCACTCATGTATGGTTGTTGAAATAACAGGATCAAATCCTCAGCTGCAGTAAGACAGAGTAGCTCCAGTGACACTGATAAAGCTCCCTTAGTTGATGTTTTCTAGAAGAAGTTTTTCAAAAGAACATCATAAAAGAGTGTGCTTAGCTTCAGTTTTAAGTTACTTCTTTATTTATTGTGTGGGCACTTTTTTCCCCAAAATAAAATTAAATTGATGTGAGGTTTCTAAGTAGAATCACTATTTCTCATAAAGTTGATCTCTATTGAACAGTATGTACCCCCATGCATAAGCAAGCTGTCCTTTTAGAGTGATTTATATGTGCATATCAAATAGCTGATGGGAAATTTTTAAATCTTCTACATCTAGTGTCTCAATAACAGACAAATTCCACTCTGGAGATCCCCAAAGAGAAGTGCGTGTTTGCCTTCAAGGCAAAAATTGAACTTTGTATTCTAGTCAGCAGGCAGCTGGAGCATCATTGAGAAAGCTGAGAGATGCAAAAGTCCTTATAGAAGGACAAAACCGAGATAATGCAGTACTGCCAAGTCATGCTAAGATCCCTGAGGCAGGAGAAGGAAACTCTTTGTCTAAATGGAACATCGAAATAAACATAATTGCAGGACATGAAATCCCTCAAATGACCAAATAATGGAAGATGAATCTCAAAGATATGTTATTGATTTTTTACTGGGTGGCATAATGTTAATTTTCAGTGAGATATGTAGTTTTCCACCATATGTTTTCTTTTCCCCTGAACTGCACTTTTTTTCTTGCCGTTACAGTCCCCCAACTAGATGATGATGTTAGAAATTATCATTTTCCTGTATTTCTGGTTATTCTAATAAAACTGAAAGAACCAATGGCTGGCTTCCACAGGTGCAACTGTGCATGAACACAGAACAAAGCACATGCTATCAGGACTTCTTGACAGAAGAAGGTTAGAGTAAATGTGATCCTTGAGCTGCTGGACAGTAATTTGGAGGGAACTCTCTTTTAAGCAGAAAAATGGAAAATTACCAATAAAAGAATGATAAAACACACTGTCCCACTCTCCTTCTCTTGACAATCCAGCTTGGCTGAGATGAGCGTAGTAGTGCCCCTGCAGACTGAAGTGGACAATACTCAAACACAAAACAGCTTCTTTTGCTTTCCTTGAAGACCCGGTCTCATTGGGCCACAGGGAACCTGGACTTGCCTCTGCTTTTTTCATGTTAGCAATCATAATTCTACTGATCTCATGTGGAAAAGCCAAGGACATTATGGAGAAGGCTTCTGTATCACCTTATGCGTGGAAGGAGAGAGTACAAACACCTCACTTCCCAATGTAACTCTGGAGAGGAGGAAGTTCATATAATTTGGCTGTTTTATTTCTCAGCCAGTGGTAAAAATTGTGGTATGGTTATGCATCAGCCAGAGTACTTGAAAGACCCATTCTTTGGTCAAAGGCTGTACCTCCTAATTTAACATCCCTTCTGATAGAACTTAATTTCTCACACCACCGAGGCTCAGAGTGAAGCTCTCTTCTCTTAATTATGCTTTCCTCACTCTTCCACACCATTCTTTCCTCCTTACCACCTACCTCTATTCTAGCAAGGCTTCAAGAACCTTTCTAATCCAATTCCAGGTGGAGATGATGAATGGCACTAAAGATTAAAATTCCGCCTTGTTTAGGCTTAAATTCCCTGAAAGATCCTCTTTTGTTAGCTTGGTAACAAAATCAAGCTGTACCAGCAGCTAGTCAACTCATAAATAATAATAATAACAGCAACAACTACTACTCCTCCTCCCTAGGATATGACAAAGATGGGTGAAGATAAATCAATTTACAAGAAAATTCCCAAAGTTCCTTACTTCATGTAATATGTATCTTGCTTAAAAATATATAAACACACATTAAGCCAACCAACTTTGTACTCACTTAGCAGATTTTTAATAAGATGCTATATAAAACTCCTCTACAGTTTTGCAGTCATTTAAGGATAATTTACATGGTTCATAAATGTTTGACTGTTTATTCCTTAAAGCAAGTACAGGTTGCACTTGTTCTTCAAGTACAAGTTGAATTTGTTTGTGCTACTCCTAAAATAGATTCCAATAATAGATCATTGGTTTGTATGATAATAAAGGAGGTGGAAAACCTCAGGATTTTCTGGTTTCTGATTTTAAAGGCTGATATAGTAGATGGGAAACTGAAATTAACTTCAAAGTTTAGATTAAATTATCATTGTCTATTAGACGATGAGTTAGTTTCCCTATCACCGCCTCCCTAAGATTGTGCTCTATGGTGAACTCGCCAATGGCTGCCACAACAGAGGAGCCCCAAAGAGGAGATACAAGGATTCCCTGAAACAACATCTCAGTGTTGGCCATATTGACGGCCATCAGTGGTCCACTCTGGCCTCCAATCTAGAGACATGGAGACTCACCATCCATAATCCTGCTGCCTCCTTTGAGAGTGCGTGTAGAATCAGTCTTGAAGAGAAAAGACAATGCAGAAAGAACCGTGTCTCGTCACTACCACCTAAGGAGACTTTCCACTGTGCTTTTTGTAACCGGACTTGCCTGTCCCGCATCAGCCTTTTTAGCCACCAGCGCGCTTGCAGCAAGCGTGGGTAGAGCCCTTCCCATATCTTCGTTCGTGAAGCCTAGCCATGATGATGATGATGATGAGTTTCCCTACAGTATCTGTTTCCTGTTTTATTCTTTGCTATTAATAGGCTATTACAAAGTACAAGATAAGAAGCCTATGACTACCAGTCCTCTTCACAGATAAAATATTTCATTATGCCATTTTTGCAAGAAGTATCTTCATGTAGGTGAGACAATATATATGCAAAAAATACATGTTTCAAGGTTTGGCTTGTCTGGTTTTATTTCTTTAAAACTGTATCAGTTGACACAGCAGTAAATATTATTTGTGTTTATAAACTTTGTCTTGTTTATACTCTGAAATCCTCATGATTACTGTAACAAAACAGATGTTTCATTTCAGAAATAAAATAAAGATGAGAATGAAGCCTTTTTTTTGATTAACTTTGTTTAAAAAAAAATCTTTCTGTTTTAGTGATGTCATTCACATTTACCACTAGTGAGTAAATTGTTCTCAAAACATATGCACAACCCTGCAATAAGACAACATATTTCCAGGATGTAGAAAGTTATCATTTTCTTTTGTGTTGAAGAAAGCTGAAAACTGTTGTACAGTAAGTAAACTATCTACCCTTACTAGAATTATAATTTTCTTTTGTTGCAAGACTTTAAAAGCGCCCAATATACATGAGATATGTAAGCATTTGACAACAGAGGAGACAAAAAGCCAATTCCAGACTGCTTTTCCAAAAGAAAATTGTACTTATATTGCCCTGCTGAAATTTTTCCTAACCAGAGAAATTAATTTTTTTTTTTCCCAGGAGTCTGCCTGTATTCTGTCATTCCCATAATGTTTATCTCTGCCGTCTTTTGATGCCTGGAATTTAAGTCTATGCTAGCTTTTAGGCTGGAGGTGCTCAATTATGAGTGCCAAAAAAATTCTGAAGAGTCTAAAAACTGCATTGTCAACTGGCAGCAGAAAATGGAAATTAAAACAATTATTTACATGTTCACCATATGACAGATCACCTCACAAGTTCAATCCCTGTAGGGCAAATATAAATTTAATTTTCCAGACTACAGTTTTGAAGGATATCAGCTGGCTCTAGACTTCTATTTCAGCTACTGAACCTGTGTCTGTTTCCAACAATGCTGAAGTCCCTTTGAAATCCGGCCCCTATAAATTTTCTTAAAGATGAATTTCAGAATTTTTAATTTAGACAAAACTATGAAAAGTCTTGGAATTTGATCGTAACGCACCTTAACATGACTTAGGGTGATGATGACTCTTTAGCATCTTTTACACCTATTATAAGTGAGATGTACTATTTTAAATCTAACAAAATAAATCTCTTTTCATCATCTCTCAAAAGCTGATTAGCTGCCCAAGGATGGGAATGATATGTGAGTGTAACTGAAGCAAGGCCTTTTGCTAGTAGCTGTGGAGACTGGGCAAGACAGATAAGGATTTGGCATAACCTGAAATATGTCACTGACCTGTGCTAAGATTTGGAAGAGAAGAAGCTACATGATAGGCTTGCCTGCTTACTCATACCTGAAGCAGGTATTCAGTCAGGAAAAAAAGTTGTCATATCTTAATATTATAGTCAAAGAGGTATAAAAATAATTTTGTATCATGATGAAGGGGGAAAGGGGAACAGATTCCACTGGAAACACCATGCCACCTCATTAAGATGAGATGTTTTGCTGAAATAAGTAAACAGAGCAATATTAAGGGGGATGAGAAGGTACCTGTGACTGGGAAGAAACAGTGAAATGGCATCAGCATACAAAATGGTAATTCTAGAAATATTCAGGTCTAACCAAAAACACTTCACAAAGAAACTCATGAACATGATCCTAGGACTGGGATATTTCACTTCAGAGTGTTTAAGTGAAAAATCAAAAGAATGTGAAATTTCCATTTCCAAAAGCACGGCTGTGTTTTTTCAGGCACTTGAAAAAAAATACAAAAACATATTTGAGGTTTTAGGCACATTCCCAAAAGCTTGTAACATGAAAAGTTAACACATCATTTCTAACATGCATGCAAACTAAAAGTGATGCATATAGCAAGAAGCATTCATCATATAATTTGATATTTGAATAAAATGTAATCTTAAGATTTGTTCAATCATTGAAACATTATGAGAATGACTATTTGAAATTCAGTAATAAATGTGCCTGTCAACTTCTTTGTTTATTTGAGTAAAGAAAACAATGTTCTTAAATAAACAAAAATGTCAGATTAACTGCCTATATGAAAAATTAAGCTTAACTGACCCAGAATATGCTTAGCAAAACCAGACTATAAAAGCCTTAGTACCCAACGTGGGAAGGTTCATTCAGTAAACAGAAAGGATTTCTGCTTATTTTGTGCATAGCTTGCAAGTTGTTTCAGTTTCAAAAGGAAAGTCTTCTTGAGGCTTCTCAGGTCATTCAAACAGAAAGATGTACAAACAACAAGTTTTTGTCTTCTTCGAAGAATCCTAGATTGTGAAAAATAGAGAGAAAAGTCAAAAGATTCCATTTTTCTCACCTACCTCCTTTACATTTCACCTATTGTCCTGGTTTTGGACAGTAGGGGATGATAACAATGAATAGGAGATGTATAGAGAAAAAGCAACCTTTTTTTTTTTAATATGTAGGTAAGGATGTATGGATACGTGTATGAGTGAACCGATATGTATTTGGTATGGAAGTAATGAACCAGAAAAAAAAACAAAACACAAAATAATAACCAATGTCTTTGAAAACAACTGTCCCTCTTTCCCTCGTGTGCCCCCAGGTGTTGGGCAGGTGTGAGGTGCTGGGAGTGCAGAAGCTGCCGTGACTCCTCCGGGCAGTCAATGGCACTCGGGAGCACAGGAGGTGCAGTTGCACCTTCTGCCTGGAAGGAGGCCCAGTGCTTTGGTGGGGGAGAGACTTGGAGGGGAGCAGAAGCCACGTGCAACCAAGATGGTGGTGTCTGAGGTAGAGGGAACTCTCCATGGCGCAAGGCGGCCCCTCGGCACCCAGGGATTGAGAGGGACTAAGGATACCCGGGAATGGGGAGGAGGTTTAGAGAGGGAGGCACATGAACCAGGAGCTCTGGCACAGGGTCCACAGTGAGCCAGGCGGTGACAGCATCTGTGGTGTCCTTCCCAGTGGGTCCAAGTGGCTGGATACAGTGAGTGGGTGATGTGCTGTGGGATTGCACTGGAGTCCCTTTCCAAGCAGCGCCGAGGAGGGGTCCTTCCCTGCCACATGCCAATGTCACATTGCCTAAAATCGTGGCTCTGAAGGTCCTTTATATTCTCAGTTTCTCTTTCCCAGGTTCTGAGGGGAGACAGGAAGTTCCTGCCCCTTTTCCCAGTGTCTTCCAACTGAGAGGGTTGATGGAAAATTGAGGAAAAGGTGGTGCAACAGCTTGTCCTCAGCCCAGCCCAGCAGGCATTGCTGCCGGGAAGGGAGATGCCTTTCTTGCCGTGTCTGGGGCACAGCGGAGACTTTTGCCACTCCGCCCTGACAAGTACTGGTCTGCCCAGAGCCCACTCTTCCTCCCAAACCCATCTAGAGATGGGAATTGGGCATGGCCCAATGCCAGGTCTTGCCCCGCCCCCCTTGCCAGTCCCAGAGAGTCAAGAAACAAAGGGGAAATGGGTTTTTTTGGTATTCCTCTCCAGCTCCCCATCCCATGACACCTATACATCATCATATTTCTGACACATGTCCATAAATCCTCTTTTGAAAGCTGATAATTGTCCTGAAGAATGCTTAAATACATTGGCAGGGAGCTCTTCTGACCTTAAGATTTATTTTTTTTGTCCACTCCATGCTCAGTAGCAAAACAACACATGAAGAACACAGAATCATAACTTACAAGGCTGAGAATGGCCACCATTTGTACATATTCTGCTTCCCTGTAACTGTTTCAACTGCTGTCCTTGAGGGGTAAGATTTTATGTTAGCCTACGACCTGAGGGTTAACATGTCTTAACTTGTTCTGTAGTCTGAATACAACCTTGTTAACTGAAATGGGTTTGAAGAAAAATACCTGCTGTCTCAGTTTCTTAAAGCAAATGTTTCAAATAAAAGCAAACAAAACCAACCAGCCACTACCCCCCACCTCCCCCCACCCCAAAAATAAGTGTCAGAAACAAAACAAAAATAATCAACATGAAAATAAAGAAGGGCTTTCCCAAATTTTACTGGCAGGCAACTCAAAATAGAGAAATGAAAAATGTTAACACTAGCTGAGCAAGCTAGAGAGTGCACATCTTTTGCTGAACCCTGGGGCAGAATTGGGCACGTAGAGACAGATACTGTGTCACTTGATAACATAGCTTTGAATTATTAATCGCATTACCTACCTGGATGCACCTTGAGCCTGCAGTTAGTATGAAAGGGAAATACCCATCTGTCTCCCCCAGCCCTTTGCAAAACTGAAAGCAGTAGAGGGGAAACAGTTTCCAATAACAGCAAGCAGCCCCCATGACAGCATGAGAAATGATGGCTCTCTGTGTGTGAAATGAGAAGGACAGGACGTCTGATGTGCAGGATTGGTTTTCACTGTTGTCAAGCATTCTTTCAGTTAGATATGCTCTCATGACCCAGAGTGTGTAATGGATTTTCCAGTTTCTGATATGTTTGTAAAGCTAAGTCTAGAACTTCTTGCCCTTATAGTTGTTTCAGCACACTGTCAGAATCTACGTAAAAGTCATATATTTTTAGCAGCTTCTAGATGGGTCATTGTGCAGGTCTGAGCACACAGTTCCCATCATGGGACTAATCTGGTCATGGGCTAAGAGCCTGCAATCTGTACTCTGCAGATGGAGGTCTAATGTTATGCTGACTGAGAGAGTTATGGTGAAATCACTGCATCTCTGTGATAGGAACCTCAGTCTTTAGTGGATAATATGACACCACATGGTTCTCTTTATTTCTATCTGAATATGCAGAAAGGATGAATATATACTTAGAGTGGCATAAATAATCCCTTTTGGGTTCTGCTGTGCTCTTTTATATGTGTAGCCTGTTCCCTTGTAAACAGAGTGTGCTGCTTTAGCAGTTCCAGACCTAGGTCTAACTCTGGAAGTGACACTATGACTTCTCCTCTGTCTTTTCCTTTAGGTTTCTCATTCTCCACCCTGTCTGTGGAACAGGCTTTTTAGCAACTGTTTTCTTTTGTACTGAGTTATTATATTATACTTTAAAGGTGGATAGAAAGATTTCCTTTTATTATACTTCACAAAATGCAGGATGGTGTCCCAAACCAAAAAAAAATTACCATTTTTTAAAATAAGAAAATTAATGGCAAGATTACCTAAGAAAAAGGGTGTAAAAATGCATCATATAAGTGGTTTGATGGATTAAATAGCAAAATTGAAATGTCTGTTCACGTCCTGGTCTTAACTATTGTCATTTATCAAAACAAAACCAAAAAGCCTTACAAACAACAAATGGGGTAGTGATTATTTGATAGCTGTATCAAGAGATTTGCAACATAGCTAACTTAAATGCCAGTAAGACAAGCATTTCTGTGAATTTTTTGGTTTCATAAAAACATGCAGAAACCTTGCAGCCATTTTGTTAAGTAAAAAAGGTAAAATCTTTTGCTAGGTACTGGTACCATGCAAACAAGCAGCAATCTGTTCCTGGGTAATGTAGTCTACTCCATATACGTCAGAGGTGCACGATTGTCTGTATAGACAGATGTGCGCATTGGATGTGCAGACATGATGGCAAATTAAGTATTTTTTCTAGACTAACATCAACAAAGCAGATCATTATTCAGTTAATCACAGAGCCAGACGGTCTGCAGCTATGGTCTTCAGTTATACTACATTTTTGTTCTTTGTTACAAGTTCTTCAAAATAAAATGACCAAAAAAAATGGCCAGAAGCTAAAAGATCACACATGGAGCAGGAATGGGGGTGGGGTGGAAGGAGAAGAATCACACCAAAAAAAAAAATGCCAAAAAAGCAGAGCTAAAAGGAGTACAGTGGATAATATACTCAAATATGCAGAAGTGCAAGTCTTCCATACACTACAGTATGGAAAAAGCAGATGCAGTTATTGTTTTCATTATGGTAAATCCTCTGAGACCACTCATGCTATGTATGGCTAGTGGCCATCAGCATCTCTGGATTCAGACTCACAGTTGTACAGAAAGGAACAGCATATCTTCTTAAATGCAAAGTGTCACAATGTTCTTATAACCAGTCACATAAGACAAGTGACACAGAACACCTAAGAACTTAAATCCAGGATCAAAACCGAAGTTCTCAAGGCCTTGATTAAGTTGCTGCTAGTTTTCATAACATTTAAATACCCACATCTAGGAAGTCTGCACCACTAATGCACTTTGAAAGTATCTATAATTCTATTACTAAGAGTTCTGTACACATTCCTGGCAGTGCCGACAAAGCTCAGATGTTTAATCATCTGAGTCAGTAGACACACTCCTTCCTATCTTAATCCTCAAATAATGACTCAGGCTATTCATATCACTAAATTAGAATCTCAAAAGGATGTAGGCATATTTCAAAAAATGTAAAATAAATTCAAGATTTGTCCCTATCCTCAGAATTTCTTACTCACGGTCTGCCTTGTGGACGTTGTGCATTCCTCCTTGAGACATTCTGGCTTTTCTACAGGCAAGCTGGATTCTGCTCAAGAGCTGAGTGACTAAAGGTCTTGAGGCTGGTTTTAGTCAAAAACAGGGCAGAATAAATTCCCAATTCCCTGACAGAAGCAGGACTCGACATGAATAAAGCAGATCTTGTGTCAGCGAAGAGAAAGAAAAAAAAAAAAAGATGAATAGACACCATGCCTATGAAAAAGCACAAAGTCAATATTACGGTTCAGGTAAGAGTACAGAGGACTTTGGAGTACAGGTCTTCTTCAGGCTGTGCAGTTATATTTTGGTGACCAGCGTTAAAATGTTTGGCTGAGGAAATGGGGTGTTACAGGAAACAAAAATGGCGAAGAGGAAGTCCCTGCTTTATGGAATTAGAGTATGATTTTGATTCAGTCCTCCAAAACTACTCACGCACTAACAGCACTTCTAAAGAGCATGAGGATCAATGTTGGACACCAAATCTTTAAGTAATCATACCATTCTACTTTCAAGGACTAGCAGATAGCCTTTGCAATCTGTAACATCAAATTAGTAGGGGTAGATGCTTAGTCAAGGAAAGCTGAAGTCAGTTTGGCCTTGATACTTTTCATCTTCCCAAAAATCTATCTTTCAAATGATAATGAGCTCTTGCGACACTGGAAATAATCTTTATGCTCTAGCTAGATCCTGCTGGCATTACTTAGTGTTACTCTGCTGACTTACTGGAGCTTTATCAATTTAATCAAAATGGAAATTAGTTTCGAAACAGAAACAGTATCTTCTGATAGCATCTATATATGCATGATTTGGTAAAGGGTTGAGTCAGTTTACCTGAAAATAGTTGTGTATTTGTTGTGTATTCTGCACACTCGAATCTAAAAAGTACATAAAAAAAATTACATAAAGATATTACTCTATTATTTAAGTCAAAAAAGATATTTAATTTATTAATGTAACATACACGAATATGAATGTTAGAGTTTAGCAGAGCATGAAAAAGTCTTTCTCTATATACATAAATTCACAGAATATATTTGAATATCACAGCTTTTACACCTTGTGATGTTTTTTCTCACTCTAAAAAAATGTGCTGCTTTGCCATTCACTGTAATCTCAGTGATAGAATTACACAAATATAAGTCTTGTGTTTCTGTGACCTACCTGAGGGATAAACTTGTGAGTTTTCTTCATTTGGAGCTTTTATGTTGTAGACAAATTAGAATTTGCTTTTAGGTAGCTAAATTAAAAATTAAAAGTTTTGAATATTACCAGTTAGAACACATATACTTTTAGGAAATATGAGTTACTCTGCTGAAGGAAAATATGCTGGGGAAATATCCTCACTCTCAACTAATTGCTGTTGTCTTGAAAACTCTGTTTCTCTCAGATTCAAAAGCCATACTGAATGGCAGCTTAATGAGGTGTTTCACTTCTTATTTAATCCTGTTGTGAAATAATACATCATAATGCACGTATTTGAAATTATTTAACTGTGAATTAGAATGTGCTTGAGATACTTTAGGAAATAATAAACCAATTCAAAACATTTTGAAAAGGAAGATGTTCTCAAGCAATGAGCTTCCCATATGCCATGAATGGTGAAATACAGATGTCCTGTAAAATGAGGTTAAATACTACAGGACAGAGGAGACAGAAAAGGCAGCAGTCCGCCTAGCAGAATGATAAAAGGAGGAACAAAGGTAGAACCGCTCCATCAGAATCTTTACCTTTATAGCATCTCCTCTGCAGCTGAGCTCTTCTTTCTGTTTGCTGCCATATGTGATTCAGAAATCAACATTCACAGACCATAGAAAAATGTGAATTTTAACATATGAGTCATGAATATTTAATTCTCATTTTTCATTTTTTTTTCAAAAACACTTGACAATTATCTTACAAGATGGATTTTTTCCTAAGTGAAAACAAAATCCTGCAGTAGTTGAATGTATCTGATAAGACAACTGCTGACAGAAGTGTTCAGGGATTCTCAAACTGCTACGCAGAAGTGTTAAACATGACATTTTTCAATTGTGTTTATTAATTCACTTTAACCACAATTTGCAAAATGTAGGTACCAAGGCTTATATAGTTGCGTACTCTAGCCATGTGTGTTGGTACACAAGTGGAATAAGACATACCCCAAAACTTTTAGAAACCTCCCCACCATATGTATTTGGTACAGTGAAATGTGGAAGATTGGCCCAGACAAGGATTGATTAAGAATGGGTGAAAATCATGCAGAAACCTCCACCTGTCTCACTGTTCCATGTTGTCCAGTACAGATGAGGTTAGAGTAAAATCATTTGCAGGGGAAAATACTTTTGCAGAGAAGATGCTGCCCATACAGAAGGCACTGTAGGAGACCCTCCTGTTTTGAACTGAACAGTTTTTAGGCATCTAGAATTCCACTTCTGCAATTTACCTATTCTCTACAATATATATCTTGTGGTGATTCTATTGAAGATTGAGTTCTGTGTCATATTCTAAGGATATGGAATGTGGGAGATGTGAACTGGAAATCCATCTCCTTGGGTTAGAAATCTCTGGTGAGACACTGAGAGAAGTTAAAGAATTTAGGAGTTGAATAAACACCCTCCATTTTGATACTTATAAAACATATGTGGAATTCTAGGCTAGATTTTTGGTCTAGGCTTTCTACAGCTTAAGAATGGCACTATTGGGCAATAAAACTACACTAAAACTGATTTAGATGAAGCATTTTTGTAACAAACTCAGCTTTGAGTTAGCATGAGTGGAAATAGATCTATCCTTCAGTTCTGAAGCCCTGTGGCATAAGAAGGGACGAAGGAGTGACCTGGGAGTTGGCCTAAATACCAAGATGAGCTAGCACCTGCTGAGAAGGAAGGTCACAGAGATCCTTTGCTGCTCCTAAAATGGAAAATTGTTTATAAAGTTCACAAATGTCATTAGTGTCTCATTCAGGGGCCCTTGAGATATTTAATCATAAAACATACTTCGCATGTTAGAGTAAGTTAGTATTGTCCATAGTCACCACCTCTCTACTCCACATAATATTTAAAGAAGGGCAGAAATAAACATTGCAGTTATCTGGCTTCATCTTCTGTCTAATGCAGGCTGCAGGACTCCCTTGAAGACTTAAGATCTCTATGAGCTTGTCACCATGAAATTGTAAAACTTCATCAGGCCTCCAATTAGCCCGATATATTTTTATTTCTTTCTATTAATATCATATCCATAAATCACAACTGAGATAAGGTGTGATGCAATGTACAAAAGGGCTTGAGTCATCTCACCTAACTTAACCTGTCTATAGTTTAATATTTGATTTAAAGTGTTGTCATCATGAAGAGGTAGTGAGAATATTGTCCAGAGAGCAATTATTATTATTCCATTCTTAGACAAGGAAGATGAATCATCCTCTGAAAGTCTCTTTTTCTCTCTTAAGTGTACAGGGAGCCTGGAAAACAAACTGAAACGAGATTTCCCACTTTTAGAAGGTTAATGTATGATGCAGTGAGTCTCACCTCATTTCTTACAAAAACTTACGGTCTAACTGAAGTAGACCATAGACAGGAAGAACAGTCATTACACAGAGATGAGAAGTGATTTACCTAGAATAAGACAATTGCTTTCTCAGATGATTCTTCTCAGAAGACTATCAACTTTTGGTTTTTTTGAAGAATGGCATACGGTTAAGACCTAAGAAACATGGTAAAAAGAGTCTTTCCATTTATCACCTGCACAACTATGTTCCAGTTACATTGGAGATAATGGAAAAAGATTTAAATAATCCTCTTAGCTTTGTGGTTTCTTATGGAATATTTATATATAAGAATACAGATTTTCACTGAATGTGACAACTTCTGTCTCAAGGCCTCACCTATTGCTTACTGAAGTTAATTAAAAAAAAAATTTTTTAAAAAGCCTCAAACCTATTCCACTTAAAGTATAAGACTCTGTGAGTCTTCAGAAATTCATTGTGATTTTTTTTTATGTGAATTTAATACCAAAACTTCAGGGGACAAGTTTCTTAAACTGTTGCCTGGCTCCTTTAGACACAATTAGTTACTGAAATAAAACCTAACAAAAAAAACCCAACCATGGAACAGCCTCTCCCAAATAATACCTTTAGCAAACAATACCAATTTCTTTGTAGAATGCTAAAGAAGGCTAATATTTTTGCCAAATGTGTTATTATCAAACTGCTTTTCCAGAACTGATAAACAGGAGATTGAAAAGGAAATGCTGACAAGTATTCATACAAACATCAAAAATCCAAAATAACTTTATTCATCCATGAAGTTATCAGCCAGAATGGATGCTATAGTAAATATTAATAAAAACAAACAACTTGCAAACAAAGGTACAGAAACTTTATCAAATGAGTGACTCTACTGTAAAAATCAGTTGTGTGTCCTGGTCTGGAATACAAAAAAAATTGTTGCAGAAATAGCTGGACTTGTATGGAGTATGAATGAGTAATGTTACTGGAAATGTAGAATTTGGATACATAAGTATAGAATGTGTAATATAAAAATACACAAAAAAGCCCGCAAGCACACAACTATTTACTGAAAATACAAATCACTTTCTGGCTTACATAAAACACATTTGCTCCAGCTGTACTTGTATTGCTGTAACCTTTGCTTTCTCTGAATTGTAAGAAAAAGAATTTTAATAAAGCTACATAAATAAATAAAATTGAGCCAATGCGGTTGAATATTAAGGTTGTTAGTTTTTACCAGCAACATAGCTTCAGCAAGTTGTTTAAGAATTTCCTGCATAGTTCAAAGTTTATAGGTAGTGTTGTCCAATTCTTTTTGGTTTTAGAGGTCTTGCCTTGAGCAGAAGCTTAGTCATTCTTAGTGCAATGCTGAGTGAACGTGGCAGGTCTCTGAGAGCACTTTGCTGGCAAACTCATTAAAGAGTATGAAATCAGATAATTTCAGCGCTGTTCAGATGGTCTCTCAGATCTGAGCATATGAAACAGTTCAGTGAGTTTAAGTTTGCACTGGTTTGCTAATATTGGCTAAATAAGTATCAGGACATGGAAATATCAGCATTGGTTGTCTTCATCAAACTACAGGTAGTTTGAAAGATGTTGGAAGTAAGGAGGAATCCATTACAGTTTTTTACAAAGTCCATTCCCTCAGCAACCTGTGACTCACAGCTCTTGTTCTGATTTTCTCCTTCAGAGCATCCAATTTAGAGATAGGCGACCTCTGACCCAAATAAAAGCAACTATTTCTAACTGTTTGATGTCATTTAGCTACAGTCTTGTTTCCCTCAGGCAAGAAGTCTCTCAGCTCTGTAGTAAACACTGGTGCTTCTCCTCTGAACTCTTTGGCTCTTGTGTACCTGCCCTGGAGCTACCAGTGGGATCCCAGGCTTCCTTCTCCAGTGTCTGACAGAGATGGGCCGTGACACAGCTGCGGGGGCAGCAACACGCCAGCAGTGTACAAAGCAAAAAGGTTTGGTGGGAAAATCCAGAAGTATCCTCAGACTGCATGAGACTGTTGCTGGACATCTCTCTTCCAGTGTAGGTCTTGCCTTCCCAATACTGGGGGGCAGACATCCACTAAGAGCTGAGCTACAGGAGCACAGCTCAAGGTGGAACCTTGTCATGACAGGCTGTGCTATGAATCCCAATGACTTATCAGTGGAACAGTCTAAGGTCAAGAGATATATCTGCTGGGATGTAGGTGTTTCTTATTCTTACATACATATGTATGTATAAATATGTGTGTATATGTGTATGGATGGCTATGCATACACATATATGTATGCAAACTAAAATATGGGGTTTGCACAGAATAGTTTTGTTTTCTACCTCCGCTCACAAATCACCAAAAAGTAGGTTAGGAGAATTTAGAAATTGCCACAACATGCAAAGTTTTGTGGAGCATTGTTTTCAAGGGGTGGTGGTTTAGTTATTTCACTTAAGAATTTTTAGACTGAAAACAAAATATCATAAAAAAAAAAAAAGATAGGGCATCTCTGGCTTATTACAGCACCTGGAACACTGTGATACACTTTGTGAACTCAGAGGAAAAGGTGAAAAGAAAAAATGCACAATGTACAATGTTCACAATGTACTGTTTAGCTAGTTGGGAACCAGGCTTCTCCCTCAAATAAACAGAGCTAATAGCCTGAGTCTGGCAAAGTAAGAATTTGGAAGTTCCTGTTGAATCCTGAACCTCGGGGGATGAGTTGGACCTCTCTAAGTTGCGAGCTCTAAAGAATAAATAGGTCTTGAGCTGATACAAGCACGCTGGTGCTGTTGCACTCACGTTACTGTTTCAACAGTATCTTAGGGCCAGACAACTATTAATCTCAGAGCTGGAGAATTGCCTGTTGTTATTTTCTGCCAGCTTTATTTGCTGTCGGTTTCTGAACTGGTGTTCTTCCAGAGTTCTGAAGACACATAGGACAGTCACTAAGGATGGAAATGAGACTTTAAAATGCCTGCTATTAAAACACTACTATTAAATCCAGTAGCCCACTTTTGTAATATTGTTTTTGAAAACAGTTGGTGTTTATGTTTTACATCAAGCTATAAGATCTAAGGTATTTACCCAGCCAGAAACTCATTTTGGTCACTAATGGATTCACCAAAAAAAATCTTCTCAAAAAAAAGAAAAAAGAAAAAAGAAGTCATGGAAGAATGTACACGTGTCTGTAATAAAGAACAGAAAAGAGCACTGTATGCTGAAGCATTGTACTTCAACACAGAATTGCAAATGCAGAAATATATTTTTCATGAGGAACCAGGTTCTTTACTAACATTTCTCTAAATAGTATTTCAAATATCATTCATATTTTATATTATTAATGTTTCTACACATCTTAAACTCAGCTGAGAACTACTAGCAGTTATTTATCAGAGTTTAGAACAGTAATTAAGTTGAATTGTTTAATATTTCATGACTGGAGCTCTGACCTGTGTTCCAGAAACGAGTCACACTGAGTAGTATAGAGAGAAAGTTGTGTTAGATACAAATATATGATGTTGTCGCATTATCTTTCTTCCTCATTAATTCCAGCAATTAATTCATATTTCCGGTATTAGTGTCTCATTTCTATAGACTCTAAATGCGGTGATTAGACTTCTTTGACTTCATTGGTCTATATTCTGCTACGCAGAATATTACAAAGTATGTAAATATTTAAATGTGCAGAAGATGCTTATTTGCTGGCTCTGTATGGTCAGTATTACATAATCTACACTACATTTTTTAAAAAGTTTCTTTGTTGTTTTGTATCTCCTTTTAATATAAAGACAATTCATCAGTATTCCTGACAGTTTCCTAATTTGTTTAATTCTCCCGCCACACTGGAACATATTGATCACTTCCTTTCTCTTCCTATCTAATCTAAATGAAATTTTTAGTACTTTTACTTAATTAATTTCTAAGGACCTAGTGCTTGGCTTATCTTCAAAGCTAGATCAAAATCTTTACAGCATAATGTGGGATATTGTTTAGAAATGCTAACTAATGCCATCTAATATCTTTCTAATATAGTTTTTATATTATTCTCTTTCATGAATTTAAAAGACAAAAAAGCCCTTTTGGCTAAGGTATTTATTTTTTAATTTGTTTTTCCTCTACTTTCCTATTTTAAAAGCAAAACAGGAAGAGAAGGGCATCATAAGAGTAAACAATAGTCATAAAGTTACATAAATAAAAACATTTCAAAACATGTTTCAAAAAAGGCCTGTGTGTAAAATTGATGAAAGACAAAAGGAATGTCTGTCTCCATTATTTATGCAAATATATGAGTGAATTTCTGAAAAACTTAAGTGAATTTTAACCTGATATGGAGGAACAGTTTTTATTTCTTCTTGGTTTTAGCATGCTGCAGCTGGGAGAGGGCATCAATTCACCATCGGTTAACAATTTCCTCTCCAACACAAAACTAGGGTAAACTTGTTTTAATTGTCTTTTGAAACACATTGAAAAAGGATCTGGATAACCCTGGAGCATTCCATCTAGCCTTTATCAGGAACAGAATGTGTGTATTTCCCACTCAAAATCACTTTGTTTTGGGTTTTTTCCTGTGTTCTGTTACAGCAACCTCTGCTCTTCTTTAGACTTGACTTTTCCACACCCCAGGTTGTCCAGCTCTCTTTCAGAAGCTGACTCGTCAGAATGCAAGATGATAAACACATATACTAATTCAATTTATATCTGCTAATATCCTCATATTTCTCCTCATATTGTTATCTCATGATCCAGTAAATGCTTGCCTTTGCCCAGTCACAAGAGCTTTCTGCTGGTTGCTTTATTTTAGCAAGGTTTAGAGATGACTGTGAATAAGAAAGAACTTCTGTCTCTTCATCTGTTTGTCCCACTCTTTTTGTAAAATAAAGGCCATCTGGATTTTATTTTGCACTGAAGAATGTACAGCATGTACAGAATTTGTTTTCCATGTGAGAGACAGCATTCACTTACGACTGCTTGGATTGTAAGCCTGCAAATGTTTGTGGCAAAATACCTGGCTTCAAGCTCTGCTTTCTAAAAAGAAATGTGAGCTAAGCCTGATCTTGTGAGTGAAAGGGAGGAGGGGTGGATGCCATGTTGAAGAGCCTGAGAGTTTTGAATAACCCACGCTCAGCCACTAATTTGCTGCCCTGAACTTCACACGGCCCATCTTAATAACATGTAAACTCCTATAACCATATGGCAGATCTGGTGAGAACAGATCAAACTTCAAATAAGACATGTAATGGATTTAAGCTGGGGAAAGGGGAAAAAAAAAAAAGAAAAAAAAAAAAGAAGAAAAGAGAACTAGATAAAAAGGAACTTGAGGAAAGCATAAATTTAGCCTGTGGTGTACTGTGTATTCAACATGTGTTGGCAGAGAGGGTGGGGTTTGTTATTGTGAACTTCTCTGCTTTGCAATAACAGTTCTCCCAGCAATTGACCCTAACAATCATTGCTGCCATCGTCATCATCATCCAGAAAGAATATCTGGTCTCTGTGGGGATACTGTGGATATAATACAGACATGAGACATTTTTACATCTGAATTGTTGTGTGCAAATACTTAAGAAAACTTGTTCTTAAGGTTGATGGTGGCTTATATGAAAAGCAATGGTTCTTCCAGGAGCATGGCATGGCCCTAGTGAGTAAGAAAGGAAGCATGGTCATCTTTTGCCCCCCTTCATCTGCAGCATCCCCAGTCCCATAAGGGTTGCACTGAGCTATCCTCTGCATTTCCTGACTTTCTAGGGAAAAGAGACCTTGTTAATCTGCCAATACACAAGAGTAGCTAATTATTCCCCTTTGGAGACAGGACAAAATTCCCCAGTCCTAAAACTGAGTTTAAAAGCAATTCCAGAGATTTTTCCATATTCTGTGAAGTAAGAGACCAAGCTATGCAGAAAGCATACCCAAGCAGTTGGCCCAGGTTCAGTCTGAAGGATTGCTGTATATCTAAGTCTGGCCCAGACATTTGCATCCAAACTTGCCTCCAAAATAAAGCACTACTTGCAGGTAGGAGGAGAGGGATGGTTTGACACATTTCCATTACCTCTTGACCTCTTTCAGGTCTGTCCAAGATAATGAGAATTTATACAATAATAAAAGAAAGATAAAAAATGCAATTTGATATAACGAATTTCAGAAGTGAAATAAAAATTTCTAAGCTACATGCATGCTGAACATACTTGAACAATACTGAAGAGTTCTTAAAGGAGCAGAGGTAAGATCGTGGCAGGCTGAACTCTTCTACATTCACTCCAACTCCTGGTCCACAAGTTTATAAACTGGTGACACTTTTTCTCCTAGTTGCAGCCATTTAAAATCTGATTGTTTTACATCAAGTGTTTGTTTCTCCCTGTAATCAAGAGCAAAAAAAGGCACCTTTGTAGAGGGATTCTGAGACAGGTGTCTGGACAAGTCAGGGTCTGTTGCTGTCTGGATATTATCCACAACGGAAATCTTAGCAACTGGCAAGCCGAGTTGTTGAAATGCCAAGGAGGATTCTGTCATAAAGATACACACAGGATGCTGGACTCACAGAAGAGTTCAGGAAGTTCAGCTGTTGTTAATTATAAGATTTCTTTTGCTTTTCTCAAGTGTATAGAAGCCAACAGCTTCAAAACCTCTTTGTTTTCTTTCAGCCACCACCTAATGGTACATTGCTGACATCCATGTTTCACACACTGATTCATACAACTTGTTTTTCAAACTGCATTGCTTGTTAAGTGTTTATATGCCTTCCTTCATTCCCAGCCAGAATGGAAAAAATTCTCCTTGTGTAGCATATTTCCATTTCTCCCAGAGATGTGTCCATATATCAATAATCGACTAGTTAATTATATCAATCATTGAATATCTGTTTTATCTAACATATAATCATAATTATTATCAGACTACATATTTTAAAGGTACGTTTGATCTATCTCTTGTGGTGGATTTTACTAAATTGCTGCCAAAAAATACTGAGACAATTTGTGGGAAGCTACAAAAAGTTCAGCCTGCATATTCTGCTTCATTAGGTCTAAGATTATATTTTCATTTGAAACTCAAACAGTGAATTTTTAAGTGCCATATGTTCTCCAAGTGAAATTTTAATGAGATATTAAAATGTGCTTTAGAGCTCAGGTTATACACAAATATCTGAATGTCAAATGTCTCAGTGTCATAGAAAATATTTGATTAAGTCAAACATCTGTATGAGAGTTTATGGGTTGCATTAATAGTAAATGTGTTTTCTGGTGGAAGATAAAGCTAAATAGATGTGTCCTAAACAGAATTATTTTTTTTTGTAGAAGCCTTTTAATACTAAATACCTTTAAATACTAAATGCATCTTTTAATAATAAACATTAATGTGACAATTACTAAGCTAGTAAAGATTTCTGCTTTTTTTTGTGAAGAGTTACATGCATTATAGTGTATTTTATAGGTTCATCACCCCATTATTTTTGTCCAATCCAGTATTGATAGCTTCTCCTTTAGGAAGTAAGGTCTTAGAGGTGGTCTTCTGTATGTCAGAGAAAATTGGACTTTTTTCTTACAGCAGTATCTTCATTTTCTTCTTATCTGTGCGCCTAGTAATAATACTAGAGATTCATTGGTTATTTCAAAACTGGTGTTATTTATTAATTTAGAGTGTTCAAAACTTATCAAGGGTTGAACTGCCAACCTCTCACAGCCCTCCCTTTCCTGGCTTTGTTAACGCTAATGGCCAGGTCTTCATGTTGTGTAAGTGCTGCTACGTGGTGGTCATGCACTAAGCAGAGCTTGTGCAGCACCTTATGTCCTGCTTACAGGATGTTTTATGGGGATCCCACATTTCCTCCAATTATCAAGAAGGAGGCAACTGTTGCTATCTTTCTCCCATTTATTGTAAACTCCAATAGACAACTCTGGGAATTGGTCAGCATCTTTTAGAAAGCAACAACTTGTCTCAGCAAATTTAGAGATGACACCAAGCTGAGTGGTGTAGCTGACACACCTGAAGGATGGGATGCCATCCAGAGGGATTGGGACAAGCTCAAGGAGCGGCCTCATGGGAATCTCATGCAGTTTAACAAGATCAAGTGTGAGGTGTTCCACCTCAGTCGAGGCAACCCCCAGTATCAATCCAGGCTGGGGAATGAACAGATTGAGAGCAGCTCTGCCAAAAAGGACTTAGGGGTGCTGGTGGAAGAGAGGCTGGACATGACTCAGCAATGTGCACTCACAGCCCAGAAAGCCAATTGTCTCCTGGGCTGCACCAAAAGCAGTGTGGCCAGCAGGGCAAGGGAGGTGATTCTGCCCCTCTACTCCACTTTCATAAGTGTGCCTTTCTTCTTGATTTGGGGATTATTTTCTTGGGTTGATTTGGTTTAGTTCAGTATATGGAGGGTAAGGGAGAAGGAGGAAAGACAGAGAAAAAGAAAGGAAAGAAAGGAAGAAAGGAAGAAAGAAAGAAAGAAAGAAAGAAAGAAAGACACCAGTTTACTGGAAAGTTTCACAGGGTGAGAAAATTATTAGCCCAAATAGTAAAACCTAGCAAAACCTCCACAGCTGCTCTTGAGTGTCTCCCTGGTGCTGGGAGTTAAATACATCAGAAGAAAGGAAGGCAGCATGAGTAACATGATGAATATTCATATCCTGAATGTGAGTCTTGGAATCAGCAGAAGCTTCTGCCAGATGTGATGGTTTAACCCAGACTAAGGAGACTTTCAAAGAATCCTGTGAAAATCTGTTGTGCTCCTACTGACTGAAAGAATTCATGTCTCTTCCAGATGATGACTTTATAAAATGAATTTTGCTTTAAATTTAAAAAGGGCACAATCTTCAGAGAACAAGAGAAGGGAATAGAAAAAATGACAATGAAATTCAAGAGACAGACTTCATAGATTCAGAGACTGGAAGATAAAACCCTAAAAGGGACAAGAAACAGATTTTTAAATAAAACATAAGCAACAAACAAACAAAACAACTACCACCACCACCCCTCCAAAAAAAAGTAACAAAAACCCCCCAAATGAACAAAAACCAAAATCAAAAACAAACAAACAAAACAAAAACCCAAAGCACATAAGAAAGACAGCAATTTCCTGAACAGTAAGGACTTGGGTAGAAGCTATCTCAATATGGAGAGAGAATGAAAAGCATAGATGAAGCCCTGATAGTCAAAATCACGGTCCTTTTAATGATCTCTACCCTAAGAGTGGCACAATAACAAAGTGGAAACTAGACAGAGTAGTAAGGATGAGTATGAAAAAAGAGCATAGACATGTGGTGACAAGAAAAGAAAGGGATGAACAAACAGGTGAGTCATGGTCATTTTGTAATAAGTAGTAAGAAGAAAACAAAAAGGTGGCAGATGAAAAAGCTGAAACATTTTGTTCCCTTCTTCAATACGAAGGTCAATCACAATCATGCAGGCATCATCTTTAACATATGTAACTCAGGAATGAGATCTCAAAACAGGGAAAGAAAAAAGTAGTGTTGTGGTTTGAACCACTTTTTATCATCTAAGGGGCATGCACAATAAAGATGATGGAAGACTGAACAAAATAAGCAGCAGGGGAACAGTTTATTACTTGGGGTTTAAAATAGGGAAAAAGGGACAACTTATGGGGACCTAAATTATACACAGAGAAACACTCGACAGGCAGAAAACAAAAAAAAAAAAAAGGGAAAAAAGGGACAAAACCCAAGGGAACTGCTTTCCCAGCTAGGTGACTAGCTGAGAAAACAGGAGGAGGGGTAGGGAAGCTGTCTCTCTCCCTCCCTCTCTGATGGTGTCACTCTCGGCCCTCATGGTTTTCTGCAAAACACAAAAAAAAAGTGAAAAGCGACCCCCTCCCAGGACACCTTCGGGAAGTGGCTGCTTGCTACCAAGCTGGACGTCACCGCAGTGCCAAGGGGAATGAGTGGAGCCATGCCGCGTGGTCTGAGATCCGGGGGGAGAGGGGCCGTGTGCTCCACCTCTGGACGGGAAGCCGAAGAGAGGGAGGGCTTCTGTGCTCAGCTTTTTAAGCCCTCCAAGTCTCATGTGAATCTCACTGTCTTCTTCCTGGCCAAGCTGTCTCCCATTGGCCAGCGGAGCCGAGCTCTGCCTCTCTTCTGGTGTCTTCACTCCAGGCAAAACGGCGGTTCCCACCGGAGACCGCGTGTTCAGGGCTCGAGGCACCATCTTTTTTTTTACTGGCTGCAGGCACTCCGAGGATGTCCCAGAGTGGCTTCCGCCCCTCTGCGTGGCCACCACCAGTGCCAGCGCTGGACCCTTCCCGCTGTCCATAAGCAGCCACCGTGCCCGTGTTCCCAACTGTGGCCACACTGGGGTCTGACGATGGCATTCACAGCATGTCTCTGCCTACAAGCTGAGAACTGCCAGAACCGCACCTCTTGTGCCACCCTGCCACGTGGCTGTGTCCCCACTGCTGCCCATGGGCATGCCGGGGTACTCCCGTGGCCATGCTCTTGGGGCTGCCACCTGCGCCAGGACTGGGGGACCAGTGCACACCATGCGCGGTGCTGCCGGCCCCAGGGCCACCTGCTGCTGGCCNCCAGGGCCACCTGCTGCTGGCCACAAGTCGCCACCGCTGTGCACTGCCACCGGCTGGAGTCACACTGCCCACCAGGACCAGGCAGAGGGGAAACACCCTCGGCCAATCCCTGCTTCACTCCACGGCTTCACTCAGAGCCAGCGCTGGTCTCGCCTGCCGCGCCGCCTCACTGCCACCGCCCCCGGCCCTGATCCAGGACATAGGGAAACCACCAAGGCAGCAGAGCCTCACAGGTTCAAACACCAAGATCCCAGCCCCCCTTCCCCTAAGGCAAACAGGATTGTACACAAAAAAAGACAAAGG